>JABCKK010008008.1:9963-26223 GCA_018221785.1 Calocybe gangraenosa
CGATTTTTTTAATGGCTGTTTCTGTTGTATATAATCACAAACAAACGTTGATCAGCCTGGGCGGCCAAACATGATAACAGGTTTGGTGTGCATCGCAACTCAATCGCAGAAAGGTAATGATTACAATGATTACAAGCTGTTATTGGCAGCCACCTGGTCAATAGGTGGGTCAGTGGTGGTATATTTAGCAATTGCTGATTACCTGCTTCTTCCAAGACTCGCAACAACGCACAGCGTATACTGAGAGGGAATAACGGAAGATACGATAAATCCTGTTAGAGCTCATTCTTTTTCAAGAAAATCAATGACATCCTTCATCATCAACTACTCTCGCACACACGCGCGCTGATCAGACACTTTCGTGTTTCGAGTGCTTTTTTTTTTTTTTGCAGTCGAAGACGCCTCAAATCCATTATAGTGGCATCTTCTCGGCAATCCTGAAACATCCAGGCTCCGCGCAAAGGAGAACTACAAGCTATTTGCTTTTGAGGCATCTTGACAGATCTGTGGTCTTCCATACGTGCATCTGACGGGTAACCTTCCAACAACATCCGTATCTCGGGCACCTAGCTCTTCAAGGGTTGGAACTGTACGCTAATTTTTCTTTACAACTAGTTTTCGTGCAAACTGGTACAACGGTATAGAATGTGGGTATCTGACCACATGTCTCACAATAAACGAGGATAGAAGACTTCAGAGTCTGGATGGTGAAACTTGAGGATCATACGAAACTCGGGTATGCTAAACGCTAAATTAATAACAAAACACATCTCATTAGCGCAGACTCATCCAATGACAGCCCCGAGGCATACGAGTACTCTCACCAAAGTGGGCCCCACCACGCTGCCCCAGATAGGCATCGAGATGGAGTCGCTTTTTCTCATCCCAAAAGTGAGAGCGCTGACAGAGTTAGGGTCTCGTAAGGCTCAATGGGAGGTACGACAATGACCGAGGCCTGGTGACTAGTCTGTCGTGGTAAGCTCAATCAGTGTGCAGGGATGTTCTTTCCAGCGACCACCTTTGGATTTGTTCACAGACAGAGGCTAGCGCGTGCTCTATCAATCTACACCGTGTCATAGCATCCGTGACTTGGGCCTGAATGTCTTCGACCCCCCGTTGAAAGGGATGCCTCAGGTGTACACTGGTTATTGAACAGGGTCCTGCGCAACTCGTAAATCAGGGGCGTACATTGACGATTTTCTGACATCTGGCTTCTGATTCTCATCCTTGTACCTCTCGGCTGCTCTTGTGATATATACATTTCGTTTCTAACCGCTTCTGGCTGTAAATGGGGGGGTATACAACGGAATCTGGATTATCTTGCGGTTTCCCGATTTTTCCGAGTTGATATCATTGCCGTTGGTGTTCTTGCTTTCGTTGTCTTTCTGCACTTAGTTTCTGATTGGAAACTAAACTATTAGCTAAATGTTTGAAACTACGGAACAGTAGGTCAGCGAATCGAATAGAAGTAGTCACTTCGTGTTGGCCTATCATTAGACCACCTGCATGACTATATGACCAACCTACATACATTGTACAGTCATAGACACGTGGTGCGCGCTGCTTCTTTTTCCCCGCCGCCAATGTCAAAAATCGACTGTTCGCCGTGAGATCAATCAATATACGCAGCAGATGACCACCAGCCCACGAGCGTGATAGGCCTTCCAAACTATACAGTAGCTGTGATTGATTGAGCCCTCTGCCAAGCTTTCACCAGAGACAATGATCATTGATACGGATATGGTCGTCGGCAAGGGTTAGTGGTTTAAGTGTGTATGTAGTTACAACCGAACCCCCCATCAAAGATCTTTGGTATACATACCACACTTATCACAAGTTTACCTCTGTCGACTTATATAGATCCGAATTTTACACGGAGGGGAGCCTACCTTTTGAAACGCTGATTATTTATATACGGTTTGGCTGACCCATGACAGATGCATGTTTGGCAGGCGTCTGACTTGACTTGACATCCATCCATTAGATTTAGATTAGGACAACCCCAGTGTAATAATCTATATCTTATCGTATTTCGCTATAAATTCTCTCAACTATCCAACGTCGCAAGGGAGGGACGTGTTACCAGCCTACAAACCCCCCTTAGAATCCAGGGTGTTGCGATCCTCGTGGTAAGAAAATAAGGTGGCCCTGGCATCTTTTCAAATAATTTGCCGTGCGAACATTCGGAAAGATCGCCTATAGACTCGTCTTCCCCACTCTCCCCATCTCCCTCACTCCCTTTCTTCTTTGAACCGCCAGCTGGCCGTATAATTTTTTCGTTCCCAAAGCCAGGCAGCGTTTTGCTGTTTTGAGAGCTGAGAGAAGGCGGGTTCGTCACCTGTGAGTATCCAAATTTCTAACATCGTTATGCTACGCTTTTTCTTCTTGCTTTTTGGCCATTTTTGGGGCGGTAAACTCATACTAGTCATAGGTCTATTTGCCAGGTTGTGGGGTGGCTTGCGGGCTACGAGCACTTTTCTCCCCCCCCCCCTACTCTCTCCTCATAGATGGCTACAATGGCTACAACAACGAGCCCAAGTCCGAGCCCAAGTCCTTTTTCTTCTCGTTTCTCCCGACTCGGTCTGGGCCTGAAGCTCAAATCAACTTCCAATGCGCCTACACCAACTCGCAGTCGAAGGAATGGAGGCGAAAAGCAGACAGAGGACGAGTGGTACATACCTTACAGTGGGCCCTATGAACCTCCGCATGCGCCGGTCCGACCACGAAGGAACCGTGACAGCTGGGGTGATCTCATACATAGGGAAGAGGAGAACGACGTTGATACCGCTCTGGCGAGTGTAGAGCTTCGTAAGCTGTATGAGGTGAGAAATAATGGGGTATCCGGAGATGGTTAGTGGAGACTTTGAGGTCGAGAAATTGATCCTGGTGGTGTTACTCACTTGGTCAAGTACAGATCATCGAAACAGGACACAATCAGGAGTGTCTGGTCGGACGGTATCCTCAGGCCTTGTTGATCCTGGTGTTGCTCAGCGACGTTCGACCGTTTCTTCCACTAATCATCGCCCGCCTGTACCATCCTACATAAGCCTTGATGGTGCAGGAGGAGGAGGCATCGGCGAATCCCCAATACCACTCACACATCAGCGGAACTCCTCCAAAGAATACCGTGGAACGAGCATCACTGGCATATTCGCGTTTGGTGGTAGCGGTCAGGCACGTAACAACAAAAATGCCTCCGAAAAAACCTCGCGAAAGCTATCTTCAAAAAAGCAAACGCCCTTGGCAACTTCCCGTGCATCGGGGGTCGTAGTGGGGCTGGGAGTCGGTCCAGCGACAACAAGCCATCGTCGCAGTTCCTCTACTGGTTCGAATTCTTTGATAGGCCGCAACCGTGACGATAACTACGATTCCTACTATTTCTCTGCCGGCAGTAGGGGTTCGCAGAACCCAACCACCACTACACAACACCAGCACCCTTATAGCGGTCCTCCTCCGGAAGTAACCAAGTTAAGTATTTCCTCACCACCGCAACCTACGAGGCACCCGTATGCCTACGCTTTCCCCTCCGCTTTGCACTCCGATGACGCCCCGAAGACCATCCCACCACCTTCTTCAGACGTCCGTATCGCTCCGAATGTATCATCTAACACTGCACTCGTCGACACCCCTAAGCTAACGTTCACCGAACCACCGCCGCCGCCACCATTAGCGTCTCTCCAAAAACCCACAAGTGCCAACGTACCCCAATTTCCCATCCCAAGCAGTTCGTTCTCAATCCAGAAAGGCCTTAAACGACTGAAGAACTCTGTATCAACTCCTGACCTTCGTCTTGGGGCCAACTCGGCTTTTGTCTCTTCCCAAGCTCGCAATAAAGTTCTATCATCAAAACCTTCGCCTACGTTCAAACCAAAGGACCGCTGGTTGTCCGCCGAGACTTGGTGTGATGCGCTCCTGTTCCCGCGTCCAAGACTCAAGATAAGGCAGGAGGGCGGCGAGATGAGTGGTGGTAACAGCAGCAGCGGCCGAATTGTCAGTCCACCCGGGAGTCCCGTTTTTGAACGACCGGAAGGTTACATGGGCGGAAACGGTGTGATCGATCAAGGAGTGGTTGCATCGAGAGTTTTGGCGCATTCGAGATCGTTGGTGGATCTTCATCAACGCTCCCGTAGGAGTCCAGTTGCGGTAGATGGGCAGGGGAAAGTCATGGCTGTGGCTACGTCTACGGTACCTCCACAGAATCAGAATGGTACAGCCCTTTCTGTACGCCCTGACAGACCGCCGCGTCCCAAGAGTTGGGCACTCGATGATCTTGATCTACCGACACCTGTACCCTCGCTGGCTCGGTTAGTGTTTTGTGTTCTATTTATCACACCATCTTTACAATGCTGACTTCTATCTTGTTCATGGGAACAGCGTAATCGAAGAAGGCGAGAAATTCGAAACACAACGAAAACAATGGAAGCAACAAGCTATGCATTCCTTCCAGAACCAACGGACCCGCGATATGTCTCGTGTTCGTTCCAAGTCTCTATCGCAGAAGGGTAAGAGGCGGGAGGAGCCTAGGCCTTCCAATATCGATTTGTTGGCCGCTAGGGCTTACCTTGGTAATCAACTCTTGACTCCCCTCATTGGGACACGGAAGCTTGCGGATTCTCAGGTATCCTTTAGTGGCAGCCCCCATAGCAAGTCCTCACATGCCCAGTCAAACTCCGTTGCCAAGACGTCATCGAAATCACCAAAGTCTCACTCTCGGACCCACTCACGCTCAGATTCATGGGGTCGGTCTGCGCTGAAGCTAGCTAAAACGGCCGCATGCGGTTTGCCCATTCCTGGTAACGTATCACCTGCGTTTTCATTGTCGTTGGACACGACCAACACCAACAGTAATCACGGTCATGGCTTGGAAAGTGCGCTGCGGAGAGACGACACGAAGATCATCCGGCTTGCTGATCCTGCTACTGCTGTAGTTGCGGCGGACGAGATGACGCCAGTAGCATCGAATTCGCCAACACCGCCAGATTCTGTTATAAGTGATATGAGGATTGGAATCGCGTTGACTACTCCGCCGCTGGTCAATAATCCTACAGAGGTTGCTGACGCTGTGAGGTTACCTGCTCATCCATATGCGCAGGGCGGGATGTATTCTTATAGTACGTTCGTGCCGGCTTCACGGAATGAAGCAATTGGTGTTGGTGTTACTAGCGATGCTGCCGCTTCAGAACCTGTCGTGCACAAAGCGCAGTCGGGCAACAAAGCGAGACCTGTGGATGGCCTTACTCTTTTATCCCCTCAGCGTGCCAAGGGCCCACCGCCAGCTTTGTATCATCCTTACGCACAACCTTTCACCCCTGAAAGCTATGTATACAACAACGGCCTCACTCCCTATTCTCGAACAGATAGTAACGTCCCTCCTCCCGCTAAGATGTGGGCTCAGCTGTCTCCAGGTGTTGTTCGGGAAATTTTGCCAGGCGAGATCCTGTACTCACCATACATGTCGGAGCATGGTGACGCGGCGGGTCCTGCCACTGGTAGCTCTCCGACGATTTACGATACAGTTGGAGTGGGAGAAGCTCTTGCGTATGCTGTACAACGTAAGAACAGTAAGGACAGCGGGCTGGGTACAAGTGAGGGGCATACTGTTATTGATGCTCATTTACCGCAACCGGCTAGCGTAGCAGCGAAGAGAAGCTACAGACAGCCAGTGCAATACGATACGACACGCCCGCCCCACCTACACCTTTCAAAGCAGGAAAAGAAACCATCCGATCCCAACTCGGCGCATACATATGCCTCTTCCCCACTTTTACATCAGCAATCGCCGCCTCCTGATCTACCTCGCCTTAATTCTGGTTCCTCACCCTCCGATTATCTTCCCCAGCCGAGGACCACAAGCACGTCTCCGGAGAGTTTGTCACCTCCTCATTCACCACGCTCGTTCGGTAATCCTGACGACCTTGAGAACTATTACGATCTGTTCTACAAACGGAGTGCACCTCCTTCTACTGGGCAAAGAATCCCATCGGAGATGACCCCTACCACCAGCCCATCGGGATCTGATTCTCAGCCAGGACGACGACATAGGACAGGAAGCGGATTGACTAGTCTAGCTCGTCAATTGAGCGAAGAGTTTGAAACTCTGGCTATGGAGAACGACGGAAGCCAGTATTCGCGTTCGTCTATGATCACTTCCTCGAATGGGAGGAGACCTACCGAATCTACCCTCGAGTTCGTTTTCGAGGAAACCTCGCCTCCCGAGTCTTCGGCAGCTGGCCGATCACCGCCAGGCAGGGCTACGATCTCGCCATTCCAAGCTTCTCCTGCCCGTATTCCCGAAGACATCAGTTCCTCCAGGACGTCATCGCTTGTTGAGGTAAACGAAGATCCTGATGAGAATCAGACAGGTGCGTACCATCGTGAGAGTGATCTGTATACAATCGAACTTGTCCTGACATGTAGTATTTAAATCATTGACAGAGTTACTCCGACTTGGTCTCGTTGAATCAGTCTTAACGCCGCCTCCGGTTGCTAACGACCACCGATCATCATTCACTGGTCAGCTATCCCTTGATAACAACCAGCAACATCGTCCAACAGAGTCAATAGAGGAGGGGCAACAACAGTTTGCTGCCTCCGAGCCTGTGGTGCAACCTAGAGTTAACTCTGGACTGCAGCCACCCTCGGCTGATCCAACACGCAGTAGCTACATGACCACGTCGACCACGTCACGCATGTCAGGGCTCTCCGACTTCCCAGCGCCACCACAGAGACACCCAGTTGGGCACACGTCTTTACTCACTTCTTACTTTGATGAAGCTCATTCCTTAAGTGAGGCCAATGCTTCTCGAAATGGGACACCACCTACCGTACGATCCGCTTCTCCTGACGAAGAAGGTAACGATGAGAAAAATCGTCGCCTAACGTTTGGTGGTGAAGAGGAAATTGAGGAGCTCATTGCCACTCTTTCGTCTCATTCTCATTCATCCCATTCATAAGTCTTTTTATTTTTTATTTTCTACATTCTCGTGTGGATCTTAACAACGACGGATGTATTTATGTGCATAGTACTTTAGTGTATCAGTGTACTCGACATAAGTTGTGAAAGTTACTTGTTGTAGGGTTCGGGTTGTAATAAAAATACCATGTATATATATTCGACGAAATAATAATGCTTGAAGTCGCGGAACAGAGAATGCACGTCGACCCTAGCAAACGACCAGTAATTGAGTCATCATGAGATTTAAATATTATGTAATGTACATACAGAGAATGGACACGAGAGGCGCTGCATGGCGATTCCTCGACTATAGTATAAACACAAAGAGGAAAAGGTGGTTCTCCATTATTCAATCCGAACCTCTGTGGAGCGGTTTAGTCGGAGGTTCCGAGACGTGATGATCCCTTGAAAAGTCCCGCCAGTGCCACTGGCAGGAGCCTCTAGGATCTCGCGAACGGCGTTTCTTGAATTTAACCTGTTTGCATGGAAAGGATTAAGGAGTCGAAGATGCCTCTTGAATGATTTACTTACGTCACCTGCATTAAACCCTTGGACGTCAAGTGGTGTTAACACTATTGGACGAGGAACAAACCAGCATCGAGTTGACATAGACTTTGAGCGTTATTATAAAATACGGGTAAGATTCTGGGAATGAAAAGTTTTAAGAGAACATACATTTCCCGTTGATCTCAGTGAATACTGGCATGGTTAATAGTTGAAACCAGTGATCCACTCACTGAAAAAATGTACTATACCTGTGAATACATAGTGATCTTTGGGTGTGGTGTAGTACTGTTCGCAAGAGGATGAGTTACAAGCCACTGGAATTCCACGAAGCGAGACGTACTGTAATGAGGCCGCATATGACAATCAAGCTTGTGATCGATCCAATGCCGATACTGAAAAAAATCAAACGATTCAGGACATTCCTGGTCCTTGCTCGAGTTCTCCATTGAGTTGCAAGCAAGCTTGACAGATGCGTCAACTTACGAGCGAACACCATTATAACCCCGCATCCTTCCAAGACAATAAGCAAGCGATAACGCAATAGCAATATCGCACATCATGCTAGAGGCAATGTTGGTCGAATAGAATTTCTATCTCTAGTTGTTATGCAAAGAACACTTCGACAATATGAAAAGATATACCCGTTCCTTTGCGTCATGAACAACACTTGCCAGCGGATCAGCGTAGCTGTAAAAACTTAGATCACGGTCAACATATGAAATTGTGAGCTCACAGAGAAACTCCTAATGCTGTATAGATGAGCGGCCATCAGAAGGACAATAATGGTGGTGTAGACAGCAAACGGGACTGACCTAGCCCTACCACTAGAAGGTTCCAAGAGCTTGAGCATGCATTAAATGTAAAGTGGTACCCTTATTATCGTACCGCTTTGAGCTAGGGAAGTTCCAGCCTGCGTAGAATGTATCTTGAGGTTGAGAATGTGGGGCGCATGATGGTACCCACAATGAATATAACGAGTGGAATTCTCCACTTGTATAGCGAGCTCACTAATTCGTGGTGTTAATTATTATTGGCCTGCACACGTGGAAGGACAAACATGTCCAGATTCTCCAAATGTAGAAACTACGGGTGTTATACACGCAATCAACTAGTTTCAAGTTTATTTACCTTTGAACGGCGCCCGTGATGACAATCTAACCGGTATCGTGAGATACACCAGGAACCAATAGCAAACGGACGCACTGAGATAGTGAAGGAAACCTATAAGAAGTTCAGTACGTTTATACAGATGCCAAGAGTTACATACTGCGAACGTCCTGATTCGCCATGTCCCGTTATACAGCTCTGATGACGGCACATCGTACAGGGACTCACTGAGTAATTTTGTAGATTTTAAGCCCGTTTTCAGGTAACTTGTCATTGATATAGACAAGAAACACTGTATTCCCACTAAGCCCCAGATATGCAGTTTCCAATGCGCTGTAAAAAAATCAACCCGATGGCCCCCAGAGAAAGATATTGGGGAATAGGAATCCTACAAGAGAACTATCACCTAATTCGTACACTCAGCGAAGTTGGAGAAGAAGGGTGGCACTGCAGGTTCACCAAAGACTTCAGAACGAGCGCATCCCGAAGGTAAATGCGAAGGTAATAAACTGTTTGTGCACATGTGATACCATGTAGACTGATATATTTGCGTCGGGTGAGAGTTTCCACAAAGAATGACAGACGTACGAGCAACAGGCCATAAACCCTGCAATATAGAGAGGGATAAGGGTCAGATACACTGGGGAAATAGAGACGAACGGACTAGCTTACCGATTAAAAATGGCGTTTGTAGTACGGCAACATGCGCCGGTCCACTGTCGGCCATCGTTGCCCAAAATATATAGATGCAATGAACAGTTATGTGGTGCGCAATTCAACCAGATGGTTCTCAATCTGCAAGCAGCTGAGAGGGCCCTATAGTAGTTATTTGCATCTAAGTTGGGCCTTAATAAAGGGAAGATGCACGGCTCTACTCTAAATATATTGTACGGATTTTCGCGAGTGCGCCATTTGGATATATGTACATATGTACATCAGCACCTGAGGCGATGGTTTCGGGGAGCGACTTGCTACGAATTGAGTACTCGTTGCTGCCGAGTAGTGACATCTGCACAGTGATAGATATCTATTTTGGCATGGAATGGTGTGGAGTGCTTAGGAGCACTGAAGCTGCACAACGTCACAAAATAGGATTACCTCGTGAGTATTGGTCGGAGTGCAAATGCACCAAAATTTGAAGTCCCCTTCTTCATTACCCATGACCACTCTATCCAACAATTCTCACTATTTACTGCTTCATGACAATTGACTTCGATCAGTCAAGAATCAGGAGAAGTATAGCAGACCATCATCATCTTTCCGAGTTATCGCTATTAGATACTAGACGACATGCACTAGGCTATCTACAACATCATGATGCTACAATCACAGTTCGTGGAGGCCAAAAGCAACGGACCAGCTCCTTTGACAGGAGTCATCCTGACTTTTGACTTGATGCTATCAGCCATCCTGTCAAAATTTATTATTATCAGCGCAGCGCCCAATGGAGTCGAGCCGGTCTCCGAATGTGATCGATTCCCACCCCATGAACATACTTAGTCCACTGCACTTCCAAGAGAGTAGGCGTATCGTATTTCGATGTGGCAATCGATTACGTCTTGCGTATCAGCAATTGCCATCGTATGGCTAGCGCAAGACCGCTTGGATGATTCTTTGAACCAGCCGTATTCTTGTTCGGAATACATTACAGCAGCTTGTCATGTTTTGGGCAGGAACATAGCTTTTTGCATCTCAATGGCATTTCCGTCTCTCCGCCTCGGGCTGTCCCCGATCAAGCCAACGAACTAATTGAGGATTTGTAACTACTTATACTTGAAACAAGGACGCCCCGCGTTGCAACAGACCGTAAACATATTCCTTTATATATATGACACTACAATTGACGGTCGCCTTTTATCAGCCATGTCGAAGATACTCGACGTTCACTCTTGACGTTTCAAACGGGTTTGGGTGCTCATATCTATGAAGTTACGGAGTTTGTCCGCCTTAAGATGTAGGGAGCGCCTTAAGATGTAGGGAGAAATGGCAGAGGACATGATAGTTTTCTTGGAATATATCATTTGACCCTGTCGAGGATATCTATAACAGCGGTCGACTTGGCCACAGTGGAGCTATGACCCTTCGCGTTCTTTCACCTATTAGCCTCGCTCACGACTATGGCAAACACCTCTGAGATGTTGAATCCACTGGCCCCCATGGCCTTTTTGAATCCGTTTGTAGCCTATCATTACAAGGTCTCGACACACGTCATCATCGGTTCTGCTGGGGTAAGCAAGGTTTCTATTTTCTTCGCAGGTTATGTGTTGCTCGATCAATAGCTCAAATCTTACGGTTTAGGCTTTTATCTGGGATATTTTCGAAAACGTTCATAGCGACTATAGGCTCCTGTCTCAGCACTCAATGTCGTTTCCGACGTTTGTTTACTTTTTCTCGAGGTAAGGGGCTGAGGGGAAATTCTTGGGTGGACTATGTCTGAGTGCTCTATACCTCCTAGGTTAAGTGTTTTAGCATCGACCATCATCAACGTAATGACCCGAAGTATATCTATCATTTGCGTGGTCGTGTTGCACGTTCTAACTTATCAGCTATCCCTGGCATCAGCGGCTCCTCTTGGTGGCAAGCTTTGCGAGAACCTGACGACGGCATATTGGCGCCCCCCCAAAAACCACAACTAGTTTCAAACTTTCGTTGTCTTTTGCCGGCCATATCAGGATGGCTTCGTCGGGTATCGTATCGGGTAGGACATAAATCACTCGGTAACGATATGAATTGTTGTCTTCATGAATCAGTTTATGCTCAAGGCGTACGATACTCGAAGCTTGTAGGCGAAGTATGTGCGGCGAATAGATGTAGGTGGTGCCAGTTTTCATTGAAGTCGGATGTCTCAGTTCCATAGGGAATGGCGTCTCTGGATCCAAGATATCAGGGAGTCGGTGGGCTTCATCTGACCAACCGTAGTAATACAATCCACATTCAGAAAAGCCCGATATTTCTTTGAACAACTTGAGTTATTTCAAGTTTGAATTTACTTGTGGGAACGCACCCTGCTTAGATTGAGTTTGGACCAGCAGATCACAACGACAATCTTCCAATTTCATGACGTGATCGCCAACAGCCAACAAATTCGGATCGTGATCACTGAAAATAATTTTGCCATGCACTGCCTCGTTAAAGGCGTACGAAGCTCGCTGGGTGAGTTGCGGTCCTCGTGTAATATCAAATAGATAGAGGGTTTGTCTATCATTGCAAAGGCATGCAAAGATTGTTCCGTCCATATTGAATGCAGTTGTTTGTATTGGCCCGTAAAGGTCAAGCTCATGTACGCCGAGTCCAGTTGATGTTGTACCAGCATCAACAACAGCAGCGTCGGTGGCGAGATAGTTGCCATCCGGGCTTAATTGATAGATATCACCAAGCGTAGTACGTATGTGTTTTCTGGCATGGGAAACGAGCTCTGGCTGTGGTGTATCAACTGTCCACTTTTCGATTCTCACATCACTACGCACAGTAAGCGATGCTAGATAATCAAAAAGATTGGTAGACGTACTTGGAGTTGATTAACCAGATGATCAACTCTGAAGGAAATCCTTTCCTTGTGAGCACCCAACGTGTCTCTGATGCCAGTTGTTTGCGCGCCAGTGGTGACCATGCAAGATCAAGAGGCCGTCGGATGACACTTCCACTTTCTTCAACAATGATTGCATCCACATCTGACTCCTTCAATACCCCAGGTGTCAGTGTAAATACGAAGCTGGGACCGTCAAAAATAAAAATCATGTCGGCATGGTTACGATATAATCCACCCTCGTCTTGCAACAGCGTCCACACCGCCAATCGTACGCGGTTTAGAGTGAACCTTTCGCCTATAGCTGCAATGAACTGCCCTTCATCTCGTGTAAACTCTCCATGGCGAATAAAACCTTTATCCTTCCGGGCAAACGGCCAATACATGTCAACTTCTGAGTCTTCATTGACAAGGAAACAAGTCAGCTGGGCTGTGTCTCCCCGGGACGTACATATAACGACCTTAGCGCCTGTGTTGCTGAAACTATCCAACGAAGCTTCCGACACATCATCGAACTGCCGCGTGTATATTGATGCTCCGTGGATGTCGAGAACCTCAAGCATAGTGTTGCTAATCCTAGCGACGCGGTCACCGCGCTCATTGAAATAGGTTTGAGTGATGCCAAGCATGGGATCTGGATCGTAGATGGTGCTGGCTCTATCAACAAGCGCCTTTGATGAAAGACTAAAGATACCGCCTGGTGTGATTATCGTATGATCTTTGCCAAAAGCAACAGCGCTGTGCCAAAACCTAATATGTTCAGTAGCGTTATAATCACTAAACACAAGCGTTGCCCAGTCATCTAAACCGGCGATCCCGTGAATGTTTTCTATTTTCCAGCAGACGGTAAGATGAGGCCCGGTAACGCTGCGCGAAAACGCGACAGCAATGAAGTCGCCTAATTCACTGACGACTGCTGAAGAGAGGTAAAAACCTCCCACGCGGGCCTCTTCATGTGACGCCACTTGTGGCCGCAATCTTATGCCTGTATTTATTTCTTGACACTTTATGGTGATACGAGGATAACTTGTCACTGAAAAGATCTTGTTCAACGAATAGTGTATCCAGGGAAGAAACCCATCGGGTTCTAATGGTGGGATGAAAGCGCCAACATGTTCGAGGTAGTTGGAGGTAACTAGTTGTGGCTGTGAGATGCAGAGTTGGAGCAAGTGAGGCTTGTAGGACAAGGTCTGAGAAAAGTCAAGAAGTGTCCTCAGCATTAGTTGGGACCAATACGCGATGTCTGTGCTAACGTCCAATGCCGTGAGATGGCGAATGGTATTCTGAGCAAATTCGATATATGTCAGATGAATGAGTTCCTGTAACCATATGATGTAAACCGGAGATTGCGAGAACGTAGAAACAGCGACAAGAAGCTGGTGCACCCCATCAGGGTCTGAACGCGGTTGAAGTTGTATCACGTCCAGGGCGTAGTCGATCCAGTACAGTGTTGCATAGTCAAACAGCGCGAATCGTTCTTTGAACTCGACTTGCTGGGACGTTCGCGTGGGGCCTTGAGATATATCGACTGAGAGATATTCGTCAGAATGAGAGAAAGTGGATAGGAGATAGTTGATGCAGGCCGTTGCTATCGTCAGTTCTGCAGATTTTACATTGATAAGGAAGGGTTCAGCAAGAACCGACATGTTTCTGGGAACCCGACTGAACAGATCAGAGGGCTGAGTGGAAAGGAATTGTCGCGCAGACAGGTGAACGATCCCAATCGTGTCGCCTTCTGCTAGCCCGGTATATCGTACGAGATCCCCGCACGCCCGAACAATATCCCTACGTGACCAGAGCAGCCCGCCGTCCTTACCAAAGAGCTCCGTTGACAGGTTGTCATTGATTGGCGTTATACCTAGTGCTTCCTCCAACTCTGCAAACGTCATGGGACGCCTGCTAGCAACAATCCACTGCAGCACTAGGCGACTGAATTCCCTGCTTGTATCATCAGTGGTGGCTAGTCGTCCACAGATCCTGGCGTACATCCCGTCTAAACCTTTTGGCAGATGATCCAGTAATTTCTGTATACCAGAGACGCGAAACTGGCATTCAACCTCCTTGCACATCAGATACGCCCAAAGGAACATTCCCTGGTGATTGCGAACGTCACCGATTCTAGTAATGATAGAGTCTCGTAAATCGTAGTGTCTGGGATTGTCGAGACGCTCAACGTGCATGATACTATGCGCGACAAAGGAGGCAATATCTTGCTTGACATCACCTTCAGTGACCTCAAGGAATATGGGATTAGTCTGGTCTGAGTGGGTACTACACAATCTATCTGCATGGTCTCCTGAGGGCCGAGCAGTGATAACCACACGGATCTTGTTTGACGTGGCATAAACGAGCTTGCGTAGACTCCGAATGAGTGTTTTTGAATCTTTACACTCGTCAACAGCGTCAAGGACGATTGTGATAGCAAAAGCAGTGTCTGACTGGTGTTGGGAGGAGTACTGGGAAAGCAGAGAGGAAAGGGTGTTCCATATTGGTTCGAAATCTGCATGGATCTTGCGTGACATGTCCTGTAGCTTGGATTCGAGCGTCTTCACAAGAGAATGGTTAGTGGATAACCAGATGTCATATATTTGTTCAAGGAGTGAGCGTGCAGCTGCCAATGCTGTATTCTTGGTATCATCCGTCTCCTTGAAATAGTGATACAAGGTGACGTGTGGTGCAGGCATGGATCGTGTCTCTTTGACCAGCCATGAGCTCAGTATGGTTTTCCCAACCCCAGCCGTCCCATAAACCACAAACAAGCCGCTTGACTGATTGCCCATCCAATCCTGATACGCTTGCTTATCTCGAAGCCATTCACATGTCCCTTCGTAACGGTGCTGCTCTGCCGCGGAAAAGTCGTGCGCGTAGTGGGAAGCATCAATCCACTTGATGAGCTTTTCCTGGAGTGCAATTCGTGAGTGTCGCTTGGAGTTGTGCCTGGTTGGACTTTTCATCGACATGATGCTGTGTCGCCTCTACTTCACGCAGCTTTGCTTTCTGCTTGGTAATCTTGGCTTCCAGCGTTTTGAATTCGTTGCCCATCGTATTGGAAGAAGCTAGCCAACTCTTTACACGGGATTTTACATCTGCATGTGCGTTGAACATCACATAATGGATGCTAACAAGAGTTGAAGATACCACCTCACCTTTCCTCATCTTAACCCTATAGTATTCCATTGCCTTGACCCAAAATTCAATGATCGCAACGTAAACTGCTTCAATCGCAGAAACGACCATATACGACTCGTTGAACGTGTTCTCAATCACCTGCAGGTATTCGACCTCATCGGCCATTCCCATGAAGAACCCAAGCACCTCCTCCAACACGTTGCTGTTGTCTTTCGCTAACTATGAAATGGTTGAGTGCGCCAAATTTTTCGAACCGGATGGGCGCATACTTCAAGAATGAAAGACACACTCCCCCAAACAAGGTCTCCCCCTATCGGCGGCAGCTTACAAGCACCCTCCAGAATGCGCTCAAATGGGGCAAGGCTGGATGCTAGCTTACTGGCTCTGCTCTCTAAGGTTGTTTTTGTTTTTGCTTGCAATGCTTTGGATATCGCTTGTGCTTGTGCCACGAGATTGTCTAGATTCGATAATTCATCCAACCGCTGTAGTTCTTCCGAGTTCATCTGTTCTTCGTATACGGCTCGTGCACGCTTAAATGCGCGCTGAGCTTTCGGTGTCGGACTCGAGCTTGTAGGGGTTGCCATGTTTGATTAATAGGTAAAGAGCTAAGAGTGATTAAGCGCTGACACTGCCTGATGGGTGCCGTACCGTGTGAAAGTACCTCCTAGCGTCACGGAACACGCATAGCTATAATCACTAGTACAACTTTGAAGCAAGACATGGTATAAGGCAGTGGGGTCCATGGTGTTAGTAAATGTGTCCTCATAAGCTTCGCCCTTGATGCCCTCTGAATTTTCTTCCAATGTGGCTATTGTTTTATTCAGTTTGAACTTGAATGTTTTGATGTCTACATTTCAGCCTTCAGCCTAGATAGTAGACGCAAAGGATAACAACGAACTTAGATCTTCTTAATCCTGGACCCTCATGGTCAAATCCCATGCTGCCTTGCAAACAGGTGGATGTTGATGGTTATGAGACGCGATGGTCCTGCTGGTGATCCGTGAATTCTAGTTGGCGTTGATGGTGAAGGTCTCAG
>JABCKK010008009.1:0-24443 GCA_018221785.1 Calocybe gangraenosa
AGTGCAGGTGCAAGTATGATGGCTGGGATCACGTGATCTCAGTGCAGTATCTACCTGCTCTCGCACAAGTACAAACAAATCCTGGTTGTTTGCTAGAATATAGCTCATAAACCTCCTTTTGCCACCGTATACGATAATCTGATTGAAGTCTTTTTATCATTATTATTGTACAGCGAATAAATCAGCATCGAGAAGTTTTGTACGAACGCTAATCATAAACGCTAAGCGCTCATCACTGATATATGAACCGATGCTCAAATGTTGAAAATAAGCAATGTGGTTGTCCAAGGGTATGCCCAAGAAGCCGACATTATTCGGTTGACTGTGGGGGGAGATCCTGGTGAGATGTTACATGACTTGACCTCAGATTATGTCTCTAATATGTATACCCCAAGGACCCAAAGCAGAAAACAAAAGGAAAGCGTCAGCAGATATAACCAGCGGGCAAGCTGAGAAGAAACTAAATAATAATCCCAGCGGGAATGGGGAATCCTCCAGGGTATCTCTCAATCTCGGACACCAAGGTAGTAAGCTATTCCATCACAACCACAGCCCATTTCTTATGTCCCTATCATTGAATACGCAAGAAGATGGTCCAGCCCGCCCCCCAAGTGTAGCAACGAGTGACAGCGAAAATGAGGTATCTGCTCCGTCAAGCCCCGACATGGATATATGTTCCAAGACCGAGCTCGAAGACGATGTCGGTAAGATATTATATTTCCAATCATAGCCGATTGTTCATGTCCCTAGAACCTGAGTCTGATGGTGACGAAGTTCATGGACCGCCGGATGTCATGTCTGTATGCAAGAGGTGCGAGAAGCCAAAAAGCGCGGCGAGTGAGTTCTACTGTTATCATTGCTATACATCTGGTCCATTGCTCATGTCCCTTAGAACATACTTGTGATCGGCGTACAAAAAGAAGAAAGGCTCTCTCCATAAAACGCAGGGTATGCCCAAACTGCGGGTGTAGCAGTGCGGCTGGCAAAAGTGAGTTGTTTTTACTGCATCCCCTATTCTACAGCTCGTTCGTCATGTTTCAAGAACACTACAAGGAGTGTGACAGGAAGAAAATAGTACGAAACACACTAAGAGCTGGAGCGCCACCTTCTTGTGATCATTGTACACTTGTTGGAAGACGTAAGTTGTTTTGAGTCAAATCTGGTAGAGTCCCAGCAGTTCGCTGACCACGTCTTTAGTCCACGAGAAAGGGTGTCCAACGAAGGTCAAACATGCACAAGAAGTGTCCGACAGGACGCTACGGTCGAAAGTCGAACGGGAAGATGTCTAGACCGGATTTGGCGATGGGCCGTAGTCTGCAGGATCAACTATCCCAACTTTGCTACTTTGTTTGACTTAGAGCCTGTATATAACACAACCCAATAGTGATTTTTTCAGTAATTAACCGTTTTCTTTGTGGGACTAGAGAGACCATAAGTATCATGATAATTGTACTAGTGGCTTAGCCAAAACCTCGCTGCGGTTCATCAGATTTGACAGCCTACTCTCTATGCTCTTGGGTATGATTCCAGAAGAGAGTAAAGAAAGGGTAAGCTTTTGTGGGCTTGTGCGACGCGAGCCTGCAGTTTGTTCATGGACCACCTCCTTCTCCTTTCCTTCCCGCCCTCTGGTTGTGTCATCAGTCTGAAGCCATTAGCCAGGGCGAGTTTTGGTGTCTGCGCGTCCTTATCCCTCATTGAACGCAGGCTCGTGCTCATATCCTGGCGTGTACACGCTTGAAAATATTTGTCGGCGTATACTATACATTCCAATACGCTAAGGATGTGAAAAGAGCGAAGCGAAAGGGTGTATAATAAGAACTAGAGAGTTTCATTCAAAGCGTCATCCTCGGCCAAATTTATTCTCCCCTTTCATCAAATTATAACGAGAAATTTTTTACCGTGACTTTCGTGAGCCTGAAAACACATCTTAAGATGTGCTCCTGCTTTGAGGAAAGGAACGAAATGTTTCAATAGGGATACCAACCCACGGACGAAACATGTTCTCTAGTATCCCATTCTGTGATCTTCCTGTACTCTGGATGACCGTTGAATTCATTTTGGGTGTGAAGCGTAACTCCCTAATCTTCATTCAATCAAGATCTGTACTTAAGACTTGGTTTAGTACTGTGTGCATTGTGCCAGTGAACCTTTGATGTGATATCGCGAATGGTATCTTTCCGTCCGTGCAGTCGATTCACACCAGCAACCCTATGGGGAAGAAGTGCAAACAGAGCGGTCGAGCTTGCCATAGCTCCATAGCTAAGGTTTCGAAAGCCAGCAGTTGTACGTAGAGCGGCACTCAGCGACGCAGAGAAAGCGGACAGCCCCGATGCCTGGTAATAATAAAGGAGCGGGGACAAGGGCCAATACCCTCGTTGGTTCTGCAGCAGTGACAAAGAGGACATTGACGCATTACGCAGACTGCATGTCGCGGTGATGTCTTTTTGTTTATATTATAAAAAACAACCCTATTCCCCGCTCCATAGCCCCCTTAACGTCTATAACGATGATTTTAGGGGGCATTTGGGCAAAAAGGATTGAGTTCTGAGGTTCAAGTAGTACTCAAGATAGTGCGAGAGATGTTGGTGAGACACTCGGAATCGGAATTACCGGGAATTCAGGCAGAAACGTATTTAGCATTGGTAGTCATGGCTCTATTTTGGTTAATTTGCTGATATGTTGTGATTATATCTTATAGGATGTGAAATGTGGACGGAGCTTTGCATAATCACTGCACAGAAACGTAAGGATGGATTTGTGTGGATGTTCAAAGGTGTTGCCAGTATCCGTTAGCCACTTGTCTAGTTTAAATCTAGGGGTGCAGCTATAGTGGGGTTTTCTGGGGAGTTTCAGCTGTATGAAATACTTGATCTTGTGCAGAGCAGTACAGGGTAAGAATGTAGATGCTTAGATAGTCCAGTGGGCAAGAGGATGCCAGATGGTATTAATGTTTTACTTAGATGGCACGCGTAGGATGGTCAAACAACCACAAACCGACTTGACCAAAAACTGTCAAGAAATCGATACACATATCATCTAAAAAAAGTCTCAAACGACTTCTATTTTTCTATGGAGAAAAAGAGACCGATATGATCCATCTTTATGCACCTCTCTAGCTCACGCAGTCACTTCAAAGCACTCGCCCAATTGGAGATTGGAGGGACTAGGTCACTATGTTGCTCAGCAATGTGTTTTGTTCATTTCGAAATGGCGGTCCATACCGGTGCGAGAGGGTTGAAAAAGTTGGGATATGTGTAATTATTGCACAATGCCAAGGTATCTTGTAGGTCGTCATACTGAAACAAACGACCTACTGAATGGCTCAATATCCTAATAACCCTTTTCCCCACTCCACGTAGACCGTCACTCAAAGCCATGCTTGTCGGTTGTAGTCTTCCGCAGAATGGAATGAAAAAAGATATCAACCATGGCTGGAAATGTGGTATCGTTGAGCAAGGATCTGCACTCAAACTTTGAGGCTGCTATATCTCTCAAGGTGTGTGTATTATGATCGGAAATAGATTGCGTTAAACATACAAAGTTTGTGGACAATGCACAATTTTTACCTAGTGCACAGGCGCATGATCTCTCTAGCGGCAGGACAGCCATTTCTTAGAGGCCTGAGGATGCCGTGACAAATTAGCAGAATGCTGCGGAAGGGAGGCAAACGAGGGGAGCAGGGTGGGATGAGGTGATCCTATTCCGTGCAAGGGATTGTTGTACCCAGCGAAAGCGCAGGACGAAGCTTCAAGGCAATTAATGAACTAGAAGGCCAAACGCCTTGTATTATGACTTTGCCCTCTAATCGAGTTCGAGAATCGAATCAATAACGCACATTAGGTTTATCGTTGGGACAATGATCGCTGTGTTGGGAGGTCCAAAAAACAAGAAACAAGCCCTGGTTTCCATTTTATGTGTATCCCCACACTATTACAACTCGACAAAGGAGTACTTTGGTACAATGGCTCACAGGATAGGACTACTTCCTTTCAAGGGAGCAGACGGCGACGGCGAGTCGACAAAGGCTTTCCACTCAATTACGTAAAGTGTCAATTTTCTATCTGACCGCGATCGAAAACGCTCTGCTATAAAAAACCGGTCATCCTCTTGTCTCCTTCTCTTTCTTTTGCCACCAGCCAGCGGTTGAATCTACACTTGTTGCTACATTTCTATTGTCTTCACATTCTTTAAATCATGAAACTATTGATCGCTCTATCCATCTACCTCCAAGTCTTTCCTCTCATCAGTGCGCTCCCCTCTAAGCGCGATGAACTATTATCTGGTACGCTCTACGCTCTCTACTCGTTCTATTTGAAGCCCCGCCTAATCTATGTCATCCCCTAGATATCGACATTTTGAACTTTGCGTTGACTCTAGAACATCTCGAGAACGCGTTTTACCACCAGGGTCTCGCCAAGTATTCTGTAGAAGATTTCGCCGAAGCTGGCAAACATAAATGGATTCGCGGTCGTTACGAACAGATCTCGGCGCATGAAAACTCACACGCCGCGTTCATCTCTAGTGCGCTTACCGCCGGCGGCGCACAAGCTGTAGAGCCCTGTGAATATAGCTTGTATGTCTAGTCCTCTTTGAACGCACTCGCCTAAGGCCCGAATTATTTTTTACAGCCCAGATGACGATGTGGACACCTTCTTTAAACTCTCTTACCTGTTTGAAAGCGTAGCTACATCGGCGTACAATGGTGCAACGGCCTTTATGCGTAACAAAGTCAGTTCACATCCTGCCTGCCTGCCTGCCTTTGTAACTCACCTAAACTTGCTTGAAATTAGGCTTATTTGACCGTCGTTGCGTCGATTATGGGCGCCGAAGCGCGCCAAGCTGCTTGGGTTAGCGGTGCGGTTCTGGGATCAAATCCTTGGAACACTGCTTTCGAGGTGAGCCTTACAGGTCCTACTTATTTAGCTTAATATAGACTTTGCGCCATACTAGACGCCCCTCAACATGAACCAGGTATATACCATCATCTCCCCATTTATCAAGTCCTGCCCCGAGTCAAACCCGTTCCTGCCATTCAAGGCCTTCCCCTTGCTAGGGATTCCATCATGTGCGTCGGGAGATTACGTCAAGTTGACGTTTGAAGCACCACCAAAGAGGGGACTGGAGATGTTTGCTGCGTTTGTGACTGGGATGGGTACTATTTTTGTTTCCATCGATGAGAATTATGAGGTGCAGGTTCCGGGAGGGCTTTTTGGGCTGGTGTATGTGGTCGTGACGTCTGACAGTAATACGATTACGGATGAGGTGACGGTTGCTGGTCCTACGGTGATTCACTTCCCTTTTGGTTCTCATGGGAAAGTGTATTAGAGGTGGCTGTCATGTAACTCTATTGTATTTTTATTTTTGTTGGTTACACGATACCCAGTTCCAGTCGCGTGTATAGCATATATCAGACCAGGTGTTTTAGACGCAATGAACCGATGATTATGATTCCCACCCAACTCGGCTTCAGTGAACTGAAATCACCTCAGTCGCAACGGTAGCTTCAGTCGTACTGGGAAAATGGCACAGGGTATGAAATGTATTATGCGAAACAGCCGTACATGCAATGACAAGCTAAATAGGTATATACAAAAAAAATATCTTATTAAATCTGGTGTGCATTTATTGCACGGCAAGAGCCAAAGCCTGTTCGACGTCCCTCACAAGGTCCTCGACGTCCTCGACGCCTACAGAGAGACGAATCAGATTATCATCGATACCCAACGCGGCGCGTTCCGCTTCGGGTATGCTCCCATGCGTCATCCTCGCCGGGTGCTCCGCCGTGGGTGGGAGGCGAGGCCGGGGTAGATGACGTTTTGGACGTGGGGTGAGCGTTCGAGAGCTTTGGCTACGGCTAGGGCGTTTGTACCGTGAGCTTTCATTCTTAGATGAAGTGTCTTGGCACCGCGCTGTGCTAGCCAGCTGTCATAGGCACTGGGGACGGCTCCGATAGCGTTTTGGAGGAAGCGGAGTTTGGAGGTGAGGGCTGTGTGGTGTTCTGGGAGGATGAGGGCGCCCATGACGACGTCTGAATGGCCGTTGATGTATTTGGTGAGACTGTGCAGGACGATGTCAGCGCCGAGGAGGAGTGGCGAAGAGTAAAAGGGGGAGAGGAAGGTATTGTCGACGAGGACAAGGGGGTGTGAAGGATGAGAGTGCGCTAGAGACGCGATGCGGGCGATGTCGATGATACGTAACGTTGGGTTCGTAGGTGATTCGATCCAGATAAGCTGTGAAAGAATTCAGGGTTAGTTTTCAAAAAACAAAAGGAGCTACAGGTGTCGAACACGAACCTTTGTGTTGTCACGAATCGCAGCAGTGAAGGTATCGTCCTTGGCAGTTTCCAGATCCAAGAAGGTAGTTTCTAGGCCCTGGTTTTCTGCAGCGACTTTGGCCATGTATCGGAAAGTACCACCGTAAACATCGTTTACGCTGACTATGTGAGCTCCGGGGCCTAGTGATTGTAGAACGGTAGCCGTTGTGGCTGAACCTGAAGCGAAAGCGAGGCCGTAAGCACCACCAGACTCCAATGATGCAAGAGTGGCCTCTAAAGCATCTCGGTTGGGGTTGCCAGAACGTGAATATTCAAAGCCCTGTGAGATATGAAGAGGGTCAGCCACGGCTATTTTTAGAGGGAGCAAAGGGCTTCGCCAGCGACTCGTTCTTTCGATCAAAGTACGTTGGCCATGGCAACAATGGAACATGTACACACCTTGTGAACACCGATGGCCTCTTGTTTATATGTCGTACTCAGCGAGATTGCTGGGATGACGGCTCCAGTTTCTTTACTAGGTTCCGAGCCGACGTGAATGGCACGGGTTCCAAAGCCAAGCTGTGGTTTTTTAGTTCCGTTGACTGGATAGCCATTGGTATTGTTCGTGAGCTCAGCGATTGAGGGAGACATTTGAGGGAGATGGGTTCAATGAGAAAGTATAGGAGGTTAGGAGGTAAGCCCCTGCTTTAGGCCCTTTTATAAACCATTTCTTCGCAATTTTGGACGTGCAAAATTGAACCTCGAATTGCTAAGAATGGCGAATCCGCTGACAAATGAACCGGAAACGTGACGCTAAGACTGGCGGTGACGCGGTAAGGTCCTTCCAGCAGCTTCCACTCAGGCAGCTTGGCTGACTGATTACAAGGCTGTCCAGTTCACCGTTACTAATGTAAAAAGGTATCAGAGTCAAGGGATAAAGAACGATAGCCAGCCCTTTCTTTTGCCAAGTCTGTCCGCTTTTATCGGACGCCGCCTCCTATTAGCTCTTTTCGCAGAAGCATGCTCACGGAAATGCACCGGGCAGATAGAAGCTTCTTTCCCAAGGCTGGAACTTTTTCTCGATCTCTTCGAAAAGGAGCTCTTGCTTCCTACGCGATCTCCTAACCCCCGTTTTCTCGTACCCAGATTGGAGATCTCAGAATGTGTTTCAACAAATGAGTAATAATAATCCTATCAACAACATTTTCGTTTTATGTGTACACCCAAGCTGTTCCCAAAAAGAATGTAAAAGGACCTCTAGATGGTACACCGTACTAGGTAAGATAAGCTGTACTAAAGCGTAGTAAGCGTAGACAGATCTGAGAGATAGATAATTCGGAGTTTGTTTAAAGACTGTAAATGAACCATGCAGATTTGTCACCCAAATCTGGTTTTTCGTCGTTCCGAGAGGTCGTCGCCCGAATAGCAGCCTTCTTCTTGTTCTGCGTCAAGAGGTAGAACATGTTGGCAGCGGTTAGGACAACCATCAAGCAAGAGAAAATCAGGAGCGTGATCGTTGCTTTTGTGTAGAGTGGCGGGGGGGACAAAGTCCCGAAGAGCCATGTGACGAGAATTCCACCAGAGTTGGTCATGATGAAACCGATCGCGATGGCGGTCGCACGACGAGTGTATGGCGCTGCGTTGTTAGCACCCCATGTTGAGAGTGATGGCGCGGCACAGTAAGCACCAGTGATCGTGAAGAACAGGGTGCCGTATTTGACTCTAGGATCTGCTGAGCCTACATAGGAGGTTAAGGGTATTAATAACAGGTACGATAACGCGCTTTACGTACCAAGATACATCCCAAACCCAATAACGCACAGGAAGCCGCAGAACATGCTGACAAAACCACGGCAACCATAACGATCGGAAACGTAGGCGGCTATCATCGTCACTAGGTAAAGTAA
Organism: Calocybe gangraenosa; assembly: GCA_018221785.1. NCBI lineage: Eukaryota > Fungi > Basidiomycota > Agaricomycetes > Agaricales > Lyophyllaceae > Calocybe > Calocybe gangraenosa. The sequence goes on from JABCKK010008009.1 coordinate 8,161, forward strand.
ATTACGGTTAGAACTGGGGTAAACAATGAAGGGGCGAGGGTGGGGAATATGTACTGACCAACAAAGGCAGCGGCAAAAGGAGGTACGCTGAACAGCTGTGCTCGAGCAGCGGTGTACCCAAGCGCTTGGACGATGGAAGGTGTAAAGCTAGGAATAGGCGATGGACCCTGATCAGTATGGGCAGACACGACCGAGACCACTATTATACGCACTAGGCTAATCCATATACGAGCGCACCTACGACATCATCGTATCAATGGAAGATTCTTGCAGATTAAGCTCCAAAGGTTCTCTTACCATCAAAGAAAAATATCACGGCAAGTATCTGGACTTGTGGGAGCGCAAATGCCCGGCCGACCTCGCGCCAGCTGAACTTGTCGGCGCTCTCGTCACGCCCAGTAGCCCCCGTTTCTCGAAGTTCGGTGATGATGTACTGCTTTTCCTTTTCACTAAGGAAAGAAGCATGTGCTGGAGATCTCGGGAGGAGGAAAAAGGAGGCGACGCCAAAGAGAACGGTGAAGAGGCCTTCGAGGATGAATATCCATGCCCAGCCGGGACGATTGCCTACACCGTCCATTTCGATGATTCCGTACGCTAGCAAACCGGAAAAAGCTCCTGAAAGAGAGGCAGTGGAGAAAAATCCGGATACCCTAAGCAAGGATCATTAGCGGCCGGTCTCATTCTCAATAAATAAAAATCGCGTTACCTCCATTGAAGTCTTCGCCTAGGGTACCAGAAAGAGAGATACAGTACAAGGCCGGGGAATACACCACCTTCAAAAAGTAGTGAGATTGTGCAGCGAGTAGTGTGAGCAGATGACGAGTGCTAACCTTCAAGTAGACCAAGGAAGAAACGACACGCCAAGAGCCCACCGTAAGTCTTCACAACACCTAACATCCAGTCAGTAACGAACGCAAAAGGTTGTCAAGAGGTGAATTAGGCACCTTGTAAAGTCGTCACAATTCCCCACAAAGTCAGCAGAGTGGGCAGAAGCAAGTTGGGTCCAACCGCCTAGATAAGATAGGTGTTAGGCTAGGATGACGGTCATCTATACAATTCAACGTACCTTCAATATCAGATTTGAAGGTAATTCAGCTACAATGTATGGTACATAGGTGACCGTCAAAGCAATGCTATACTGCTTATTGGTCATATGCAAATCCTTTTGCAAGCCCGCAATACGAGCATTTCCAAGGTTGGTTCGATCCTGAAAATCGAGACTTGGTTATGAGGAGGGACCCGACAGTTGCAACAAAATGACGGCTTACGAGGAAAGACAGGAAATAGAACATGGCTACCACCGGTAAAACGAACAAATCAACCTTGCGCCATACTTTTTCCTGAGCGGGGTCAACCGGACAGGGAGCGTCGCTGTCGCTTCCAACGCTACTTGTGTCGATGACTTTTTCTGGGTCAGAAGACTTGGGAGGGAGAGATTGCACGGACATGTGGGAGGGTTAGGATTTCTCCCTTGTGCGTGTACGGGATAGGGGGGGGGGAGAGAGAGAATGATTTAGAGACTGGATTATCCGAGTAACCACTGCTCTAAATAACACCCACAGAGCTTCTTGGATAAAATTACTTTCCCGGCAATCATTGGCATCTGGTCAGGCACGAGAAGAGCATGAGCTGATCAGCTCCAATCTAATTCTGTCACGAGGCGAGGGGGGTAGCCCTGAGGGCCATTGGCGGGACGCGGCACATGGTAAAAGCTAGGAAGAGTTCGTAACTGACGCCGCTGCCGTACCTCAAATCACGACTCTCTCTCTCTCTTGCTTCGGGATTCAATATTCAGCTTCAAAAGCTATTCAATCGTCCAGTGAAAGAACTCACTCGTGACTTAGTAAGGTTCCTACAAAAGAGGATCCGAAAAAAAAAACTTCGCCAAGCCCTGTTTTGCTTAATCAACATTGAAGAGTTGTCATGTGCATGTGAATATCGTTCTTGAGCCGTTCTGTTCGCTGTTTTTCTGTTTGTTTTGTGACTGTCTTAATTAATCAGAAAGCAGCGTCTTTGATGTGTTATATCGCTTGGCAAGGGCACAGGGCTGCACTGGGAAAACCACTCACATATAAGACGGCTTCTCAAGGACTTTGCTATGTACGAAGCGCCATGCGAGCATTTGACCTGAGTTGGACTTTGGCCGTTTAATCCGCGCTGGATACTGAAGCGACGCTACCATGGCTTTGACTATCTCCGTTACTCTAGACCCTCAGCCATCAAGATTGGACGCATGAAAACCCATCAGGTTCTTTCCAACTGATACACGACAGCTCATTCTCGTCCGGTCTTTCGCATTTCCGTATGGTAGACGTTAAAAGATTTTCCCTCAGCTGTTGTTGTACCTATCAGAGCCCTCGTGTGTTTGACTTTCAACGGGTGGACGTGTCATTGTCACGTCTAGACCGTCCTATAGGTCGATTTACGGGTGGCAACCGGGAAGTTCTGATCATCATGGTCATCATGAAAAGTTTTACCGTGACGTTTCTCAAAGCGCAGTTGAACGCAATCCAACTGGGGTATGGTGCTCAAGGACCCACATGTGTCCACATAATCATTGATGTTTGTCATTGTATATACCAGACCACACAGTCCACGTGATGACAATGATTGTATAGTTTTATACATTTCAATGACATTTCAGTGTGAAAAGCTTAGTAGCCCTATCGACCCCTGCTCTTAGTGTGGGGCAAGGCACGTACCAGAAGCTCGTTTCTGGCTGGATTGGTTGACCGTATAGATTTTGACATGTTCGGCTTCTGGACTATCTCCGTTAGGGATTGGACTCTGGGCCTCGCCTACTGTTACAAATGGCTGCAGTATTCACAGCTCGGGGGTTCTTCTACTTGGCTTAGAAGACTGATTAGATAGGGCAGATGAGTTCTTCTCAGATAAGACTTACTACATGTGAAGTACGAAAATTGGTTGTCGAGTAAGTTTGGAACTTGTACGGTGTTGAAAGGTCAGCGTCAAACGATTCAAGATATGTGATCAAGATCACCTGGGGAACCGAAGATTCATCTCCGAACAAAACGTTGTTCGCTCCGTTTGCGAGGTTTCCCAGACCCGAACGTGCATTGAGTGTTGAAAGTAAAGCATTTGTGTAGAGTTTCGACAGTGCAAAATCCCAAACAAAATTGCTGTTACCTGTCAGCAACATTCATGTATTTGTGATATGGCTTACATCGTCGTATGCTATGGAGACGCTGTCGGTTATATAAATCAACTCATTCAGATCAAGCTCACCGGCATTGCAAGGAAACAAACGACATCTAAGATAGCAAAGATAGCCGTGATGAGACCAGTTTGTATAGTGAGACGTATAATCTTGTTGAGATTAAGAGGTTGACGTAGTCTTCTATAAGGTAATGTGGCTTCACTCACTCTGTTGATAGCGTCATCGGTGCCGGAAAAACCAGTCTTCCTACGCGCCTTCAGGATACATTATGTAGATAATAGCAACGTCAAGCACTGTCTAGCTTACCAGATTCCAAGATAGAGAAATCGTGATAGTAACATCTGCGATAGCTGAAGCAAGTAACCAGAGCAGTGCAGGCCAGTGAAGGTCCGGCTTCCTGATGTATCGGCGAACATGGACTATAGTCACGGTCAACCAAACACCCCCACCTTTGAGCGCCAGTAAGCCAGAATCAAACATCGAGAACAAGAGTGCTTGCGAACCAAATGACACTAAAGCCAGAATACAGATAGCTAGTGCTAACCAGGTACTTCCGCTTATTATTTTGATGCGATACGCAATGAAGATCTGTATTGGTGTAGAAATAATGACCGTGAGCAATGGATCTAGCGACTGGAACGTCAGATATGAAACCCGTGAACCTATAACTACAGGCCTTCCGTACCAGTGGGAAGAACTGTTGGGCGAATAAGCTTAAAGCATGACAGAAATTAAGCACAATCGCACGTAAGGGAAAGAATGTAGTCGCATCTGACGTTCCTACAGGCAAGTTCAATTTGGAGAGTGTTATGATTTTGATGGTATAACTCACCGTATTTCGCAACTAATGGTTCATAAATTATAGCAATATTGAAACCGGTGTTAAGAGTCTCCGCAACGAATAAGAAAAGCACCTAATTAATGGACCGTCAACGCCTGTTTCAAGTTGTTCAGCAGTTCTTACAAAGAGTTTCATCCAGGAAGCGTCCCTGAGTGAACATGAGATATTTCGAGATAAGTTAGGAGGCAACCGTGTTACCTCTTGTAGGTCTGATAGTATATGACCACCTATGCACCGGAAATCGATATCAACTTCAAAATTTGAAAGTTTAGACATACCTGCACCAGCATGACCTGAAGTCCGAAATCAAAACATGCGACAGGTAGGATTTCCGTAAGAGACTCACTCCACAAAGAAGAGCATTCAGGAAAGCTCCTTCAAGGGCTGTAATCAATAGCAATCAACGTCATTAGATGAAGAAGTTTACCAACTAGCATAGGTCCAAAGCTACACCGCGTATACATAGTAAATTAGCTGTTACAAAAGGAAAGGCTCAGGGTGGCTCACATTAATTGAACAGGGGGCATGTTGGCAGCTGCGAACAGGCAAGAGACCGCGCTCTTCGCTGGTCCTTCTCCAAGTGATATTATACTTGTCACGTAAGTCCGATCTTCAGTGGCAAGGGCGGGGACGTCCTGGTCCGAAATTCTAAGAAGAGGAAGTTGAAAGGCTGTCTCTTGACGGGTAGAAAAAGGAAAGAAAAAACGACTCGCTTGTTCCCAAATGCCCTGAACTCATTGTTGCGCCTCATTCCTACTGGCCCATCACCCCATCAAATGATCGCAGGGTTCAAGATTGGGAAGCCCCACATGATAAACCTGGTTTCAATGTTTTCTTTTGCTCACGCGAATGAATGGCTGGTTAACGGCTGCGAACCGCGGCGACAAGGAGGTTGTAAGGACAGCACTCAGTTCCGTTATGTCACGATCCAAGTTTGATCGGGCCAACACGGTCGATGAGGATGATCAGCAGCGTCAATTTCGAGTATCACACGCTGTACCAAACCTGGAGACCTGATGACGTGACAAGCTTACAGACGTCGACAGCTTCTTGGGACCTACCTGCTATACATCTGCTTGTCCTATTTTAGAACTATGTCCGCCGGTGAAATCTTTTTACTTGGGATGAGCGATACTAATACTGAGACATTATTTCAGAGACAATGGAGAGACGTTTTACAGATACTAAAAGAATTCCCTAAAAAAAAACTTAACTAGATTGTATTTGAGACTAATGTTACTGTTCGAACGACGCGGCGCCGATAACGAACCGAAATCTACTATTCAATGAGAGGTAGAAGACGCGAAAGAATATGCGTAATCTTCTCTAAGGAGCGTTTTTAAAGTTGGATTTTAGCTATTGCAGTTGGTGAATGGTGTGGTCTTTGTGAAAGATTGTGAGACGCTGTCGGCTACGCCTGATGAGCCAGTCAAACCCCGTAGTCATTGAGTTGTTTGTAAGTTGGGACGTGTGTCCTCCAATCGTTCAACGACCTGTTACATTAACCGTTAAATGGCGAGGATTTTGGCGTGATTGCTTTGCCTATAACTCACTTTTGTCACGGTGATTCCAAACTCAACGTCCCTAGTGTACGATGCGCTGGGGTCGAAGGATTTCTGTCCGTCGAGCTCGTACACCGGTTCACTGGGATGCTATAAGGTCCAATAGTCACACGCCTGAGTACAGAGAGGCCCGGAATCTACTTACATGCGAAGTTTCAAAGGTATCCTGAAAAGACTCGACCTTCAGTTGTGATGACAGAAGAAGCAAAAAGCGTCTCACCTGTCTTCGGGGAAGTCCACCGGATATCCTGTTCCCGTGAGAAGAGGTGGCAACCTTATCATTCAGGCTAGCACGAGCATTGAGTGTCGATAAAAGGCAGTTGGCGTATAGCTTGGAAAGTGCGAGATCCCATAAGAAGTTTCTATCATCACATGAGTCAGTAACTGTTTCATTTTTTGTGCTTGGAAGGTGGGTGGCTTACAAGGCTGTTCGCTGGGAAGAGAGTCAATTAATAGCGTAGATGCAAATAATGTAAAGCATACCTCAAGAGCTGGAGAAGCGGATAAATTAGTCTTTATCTTAGTCGGGCAATAACGACGATGACGTACTCATGAAGAAAACAACATCCCCGATGGCGAAAAGGGCCCTGTCATCCACTCAATCAGTATAAGCCATACCGACTAGGCATATTTGAGACACACGTCAACATGCCAGTCTGCACAGTCACTGGAAAAGGGGGAAAGAAGGTTGGGTAAGTCACTTGACGAGGGACTTGGTCAGGAGTTGAGCTTCGTACTTCGAATGATCTTGGAGATGGCATCATCCGTGACAACAAACCCAGTTTTGCGTTTCGACTGATGAAGTATTAATAGGAGATACGAAATTAGAGTGTATCCAAGATAGGTGACTTACAAGGCTAACGACGAGTGAAGCAGTAATCAAAATGTCAGCGGCGCATGCTGTTAAGAACCACACGAGGGCGGGTGTATGTAGTTGCGGCTTTAGGGCGAATAATTTCAAAATGGCAATCCTGACCCCGGTCCATATCCCCCCAGCTTGAAAAGTAGTGAGCTACAGGTAGCATAATGTTGGGTAAGAAGCCATACCTAGCGACACCATCGAAAACAAGACGATGAGGACTGGTACCCAGTTAGACTTGGTCAGCATCTTAATTCTCCAAGCGAAGAACAGCTGGATTGGCGTTGACACAGCAACCTACAGCAAGCATTAGTGACAATGACAAAGTCTGGGCAAGAGCTGTCATTTACGATAACAAGTGGTTCTGTCAAGGTGCCTTTAGTTAGGTGTGCATCAAAGAAACGTAGCGTTGCCACTCACCAGCCGCAAAAACTGCATACAAAAACATCAATAAATGGCTGGACATGAGATGGTAGGGACAGCGCTTACGTGTTGGGAAGAATTTGGTGGCATCCGAGTTCCCTAAGAACTAGGCATTGAATAAGGCGTAATCCGTGGCATATAAACGCACCATATCGTAGTATGAGAGGTTCATACATGATAAACATGTCGATTCCGGTGTTGGCGCTTTCGATGATAAACAGATACAGGACCTGGGTGAGAATGAGCGGTTGATAATTTAGCGTAGAGTCAAACGGCGGACCAGATAGCGAATCCAGGGAGCGTCCCTTCGTTGAATTCGTCAGTAAGGATTGTCAGATAAGCGCCGTTTGTATCACCTTCTGTATAACTGGTAGTATGTGTACGTCTTGGGGGACAGACTTTAAGTTCGTGAATGCGTCCTGTTAGAGAGCGAGTGCGTACCTGGACTATGAGCACCTGCACCAGAGTCGATGAGCTCGGAGAGCATGCTTATCATACATCGCGTGTGCCACTCACCCCATATAAAATCATGTTGATGAACACCCCAATCAACATAGGCCCGAACCTTTTCGTCAGTACGTCAAGAGCAGTCAGTCGAGGTAGACGATGATTGGATTTTGGAAACATACAAGAGCTGGACGTTTGCCATAGTGAGCGGGTACGAGGTAGTGAGATCTGTGGTCAAGGGCCGGCGCTGGCTTGTTTAAATGAAAAATGGGGGGCAGCTGTGCATGGCCTTATTAATCGAGATAATGCCGTAGAAGTTTGATTGCAAGCGAAGGCCCCATTTGACAATATAGCCGACGTCTGGAAAATTTGCATCATATGGCACATGTCCCTTTCAAGACTAAATATATTTAGAATGATGTACAAGCTACATAGTATATCAGAAACGAACCGAGACGCTGTTTTCGTAGCGTGGTCGCCGCGTCGCCTACCTACAAACCTTATGCTATAGGTTTTTGAGGTCGGTCTGTATCCTTTGTATCCTACAAGCGTTTTCCTGGGACGAAGTCTATAGATGAAGGGGTTTATAGACTTTGACTGTCTGACCGTTGGGTAGTCGTTGGTTATTGGTTATAGTATGGAAGTAGATCAAATGTCATTGTCTCTTTGGAGGCTAACTATAGGAAGTGTAGCAGCAACATGATGGATTCGATATACAAAAGATGACATGAGTAACTTGCAAGTTTGGACCAGCTGGTTATTGTTGATAGTGAGAGTTGCCAAGTCACAGAAGCGGCAGATTCAAGTCGCTCAGCAGTCACGTGTACGTTGCAATCGATCTCTGATTCAAAGAAGCTGAGAAGCCAAGAGGTGAGATTGACTGGTCGCACACACCCACCATAAGAAATACTACAGCTGCTCGATTCTCATCCGTTTTGAAGTCTAGTGCTCGAGTTCACTGAAGGTGCGTCAACACTCAATGGTTGTCGTGTTCGCGAGCTCCAGGTATAATATCACAAATTGCATGGTCATTTAAAGTTCGGTTCACAATACTTGGTTCAAGGTGGAGCACATGGCCCTATGCAGGGGTGTGGGAATTAACACCGTCGATCGCTGTAGGCATAGGCACGGTCCGTCGGTAATGTCTGCTACACGCAGTTCACAAAGCAAGGGATTATAGCCTATCTAGCAGGAGTGCCTGGCGATGTAGAGAGACCGTTAATCTCCAGCCTGAGCTGGCCCAATCGGAGACAATAACTAAGTTGGGAATATTCTTCCCACCCCTTGTTAATGATCAGGGTTGCTGAAACAAAACAAAGATCGTTATGCACCCACAGATGCCCACTTTTTTGTGTCATTGAGATTCCCACACGGCCAACAGATAAAAATTCAGTGGCTTTGCGATGTAATCTTTTGATTAACGCTAGTTGTCTGTGTCTGTCCGATACAAGCACCCGCGCTAGGAAAGACAACGTCAAAGGGATCCATCGGCAGGGTGCCATAACCTCCAAAACTTTCGGTAGATTAAGTATCCGGTGGATTTTCTTGGGCTACAGGCTACATAAGTCCGATGATGGATCAGGATGACAAAGTGACAAGGGCTTACTTCCTTATCTGGGAAATCAGTCGTTCAATAAGGTTCCTCAATCAATGTCATCCAGTCTGCGGTCTAGTCCCACTCAAAAAGCCTCATCGCCACGGCACCGTGATAGATCATGAACTTCTATTCTGATCTGGACACACTACTCCCTTCTGGCATAACGTGTCTTTGCGATATATATTTTCACTTGGTGATGTATCATGTGATCATGATTTGTTGAACCTTTCACTAAGACCGACGCTTGGCCCACACTGCTCGGCGTATTAACAAAGCAAACGACAGTAAAGGCTTGTCGTTATATCAGACATCGAGGAAGCCAACACCACTGGGAAATGTTATTGAGTGACAATTTTTGGGAACACCGCGTTTCGCTAAATTGAATGTTTTCGTTTGATCAAAGGCCTCTCAAATGAGAACATCTGTCAACCATTTTTCGCTTGCGAATAGCTGAGAATAGAGTGGCGTAAACCATGCAGCACATACCGCAATTAAAATGTAATGGAATGTGTCAACTTTCGTACACGAATTGAGCATTAAGCCTGTCATGAAATAGATTTCGAGAATGACGTTCTTGTTAGTATCGCATAGTTATTGATCACTTAGTTTTGTGTTTACAGTCTGAGTACTTCTAGAATGGTGATACTGAGAGCATTGATTTTGATCCAACCCGACTAGTATGTGGAAGCGTATTTCACATATACAGATGTCCATAAATAACGGTCATCGCGACTAAAGAAAGTCGCATCCGGAAGGCCTCAGCACTTATGAGAGACGCAGCGCAAATATTAAACCGCAAACGACATCCATGGTTCCTTGGTGTGGTAAAGACCAAAGTTGACAGGGGCGGCAATATATAGCCGCGGCGTGCACGGCATCGTTTCATAGATCAAATCATGGAGGTGGCGTAGCTGTAAGGCGCGAAGCTTCCATCCTGGTGTTGTAGGATGCCAAGAGAACCAGGGTGACAGCTCCAATTGATTAGATTCTCTTGCGACTCACTCGGAGCAGAATAGCAAAGCAGCTGTATGTGGATTGCTTATTGTAAGGGGTGTGGAGCACTGGAGTCCATCTTATAATAGGCAGATTGAGTCTTAGATGTGAATACAATTCAATGACAAGCTGAGCTAGAAAGAGCGGCCCAGAAGCTTCAAGCCTGGAGGATATTTGGACTCAGCTAACTGATGTACGAGCGCGAACGACGTATGAATGATTATCACAGTCTGATTGTAGTGGGTCAGATTAGGTTCAAGGATGTAGAGCAGACGGGTCAATTGACCTTTACAGGCATTAATGGGGTAGTGGTAACCTGGGTCGTTGCCACTTGAGTTCTATCAAGCTCGACCCGCCGGGGGTTCGATTCCCTCTTAATGCAATTACTTTTTAATTTTTATGTTAGCAACTTAAATTGAGTCCAACGGGCGGACACTATTTACACTTTAGTGGCACCAGACGTGAGACCCAGCTGTGCAGGAGTATACGAGTCTAGAACCTTCAGGCAAGGAATTCCGCACGCTCCTCGCGTCCAATCCTTCACCCAACGATAGCGAGAGGGATTGTTACACTTTGGTGCTGCACAGTTCGTCGGACGTGTTCTGGTTAGATTATCCTGTTCCGCTACATCACTAACCGATGACGCAGGCGGAAAGGCAGAGGTCGGGACAGAGAACGTGATAAGCATTTTCTGGTCTTGGTCGTGTTCGCCCTTCGTTTCAGGTACAACTATTCGAGAAGTTGAGATCCAGCGGTACATGGTTGGTACTTCGGTCGGCTTCTCAGTAAGTTCCTCTTCGACGTCCTCGACACCCTCCATGGCTTCCTCGTCGGCCTCCTCTTCCTGGTCATCATCCTCAGCGGACTTTTTTGGCTCTTTCTTTTTACGGGTGGGGTTATAAGTAGAGTTGGAGTTGGATCGCGTTCCGGCTAAAGAGCCGGGCGGGGCAACGTCATCCATGTCACCACGCTGAGCGGTTGTTCGCTTGTTCCTTGGTCGTGACTGTTTTTTGAGGAGCCTGTTGATAGTCTCCGCCTGTAAAATCGTTCATTTTAGAGCTTCTAGTGGATATATGGCATGTTTTTGTTTTCACCTTCTCGTCCTCGAGCTTTTTCTCGGTCAAATTCCTACGCTTCCGGGCTGTTTCTTCTCGCCTCAGAGCTAACTCAGTCTCGTTTAGCGGGGCTTTCTTCTGGCGAGATCCTTCGAGTGATACATGAGATGAGTCTAGCATGCTGGCTAAAACAGCCTGACGTGTCGTCATCGGACGAGTAGTGGACGGCTGCGAATCGTTTGACGTGGAATCCTCGGATTCGACCACAGGCGAATCATATCTACTGGCGGGTTGAGATGGCATCTTGAGTCGTATCTTGAGCCGCGAGCTCGATGCTTTTGGAGGGGGTGCCTCAACTTCAGACTGTATTTCATCGTCCTGTTCATCGTCCTCGTCTCCTTCTCTGTCGTCGCCGCCGTCTTCAGATTCTGCTTCACCCTCTTCTTCTTCGTCATCTTCGCGTTCAGCTGCTGCCTCAACGTCCACGTTTGAACCTTCTTCATCGTCTTCCCGCTCTTCCAGGTCCCGGCGATCTCGGTCCTCTGTTTCCATATCCACGTCAGAATCAATGTGAGCAGCTGCTTGAAGTGCCCGGGCACGACGGGTACGGGTAGTCATTGGCATATCGACACAGGTGTTCGTTGGAAAGAAGGAAATATTTCAAAAATGATGATGATTCCCATCAGCACGACATACAAAGCCCTTCCACATCATTTCCCAGGGTGAATGAAGGTTCTGTAAACTTACCAGTGTGGACCTTCGGATGTTTTACGCGAGATTTGGATGCTGTTCCGCGCATTTCCTTGCTTAGAGCGATCAGAGAAAGACTAGGAAGACTTGGCTTAGCTGGACGCGAGTTACTGGAGGCTCAGTTAACAATTTCTGTCAGTTGGCGCCTCGGCAAAGTGATGGTATGGAAGGCTCTTGCGCAACATAGCCAAGCAATAACACTCACACACCGGCAACTTGATGCGATACCGTTTGCACACTCTACAATTCTAAGGGGGCGCCTGGAACAAGCTACTTCCAGGATGATTTTGTAAAATTCAAATTACTACTGGTCCTACGTTTTTTCAGCTGTACTACAAACACAGTAAGCGAATAAATGGCTATGTTTCTGGAACTCTACGTCTTGAAGAGAGCGACTCGCTGCTTTCGTTTTGGGCATACCGAACGTTGTGCACTGAAATGTTAGCTCTATTATAATCTACTTCAGCTCGGTATTCGTTCGCCTGATATAGGGGTGGCCGCAGTATGATATAAATAATGCTTTGTATTCGCGCTGTACGCCAACTGGCGACGATTATATAATACACTCCCCTCTTCACCTGTGTCTTCCATGCCCTCGGCTGGCTATGAGCGATTACCCACGACCCCTGATAGTCCTAGTCCTCCTGAATATGAACTAGAGGACGCAAGACCCAGACCACCTTCATACCCTCCTGATCCTCGTTTCCAACAACCAACACCATCACCCCTTAGCCGAGCAGCTCTACTCATATTTCTGGCTTTTCTCTTCTGGCTCGCCTTCCATCTCAGACAGGCTGGTTGGGTTGGTGCTATGGAGTGATCAAGCGGGGCGTATCCTGTCTTGTTCAGGGTTGTTGATGGTTTCTAGTGTGAGTATCATTTTCTTGTTTATTATCTATCATGCAATAACACAATATCATGTAGGTATTCTTCGGAGGATATAACGAGGCGTAGCTCAATGCTGGGGGCATCATATTGGTGTTCGAGGTTGACCTCTGTCGGCGTGTGGGATGATAACTTGCATTGTGGGCGTGAAGGAAGGCAAAAGCTAAAGTTGCAATTTTATTATTATTTGAAACTCGGACGAACGCTGAGTACTATACCTACCTACCTACTGTCATGACTGACGTTCCTAACCCAACGAGACGGAAATAAATAGAACTCATGCCTCACCGACGAAGCATGTAAAGCGGAAACAAAAACAGAACAAAGAGCGATTACGTCGTGAAAGTGTTCCATCATATACGCGATCTACACCCTGCTTCCATGAACGGGCAGTCCCATCGACAAAGTCTGTTGTTTAATAGTATAGTATTTAAGAATCAAATGTTTGATGACAACACTGCGATTACAGGAATATATACGTCCGTAGCGGGCAAACACAATGTAAAAGCTGTGGAAAGGCACTGTAACTCTTAAGCATTGATTTTGGAACATGCTAGACGTACCAGTCGCCAGCTTATAAGAGCACCGACACCCACCCATCAACTCCTTCGAGGAAGCTTTTTCCGCTTCGCTGTTTTCTTTACCTTTGGCTTTGACTTCGGCTTTGCCCTTTTCTTGGGCTTTTTGGCTGCTATAGGGGTAGTTGGTTGAAGAGGAGTTGGGGTGGCCGTTGGTCCGGCACCGCGTATTCGTATCCTACCATCCTTCAATGTCTCAGTGATAATGGGGCTAGCCGCAGGTCTAAATTTGTGTTCTTTGGAGTATCTATTCAATGTAACACTTTAACGCAGGATGTACATAAAACAACGAGTAAGTACAACGCACCTGGAAGCATAGATAACTTTGGAGTTCTGTTTCGTCGACCACAACGACTTCTTCGAAGAAAATGCAACCCAGAGTAAAAGGAGCGTGATGGTGATCAAAGCGGAGCGCTTGAAATGAGATGGCGTTGGTGGATGAAAGCGGGTGTCTGCTGCTGGCTGGGAGGAAGATGGGGTGTTGTCATCTCCTGGAGATCTGTCCTGCTCATGTTTATGGTCGTCACTGTCTGACTCGAGCTCGTTCTCTGTACTCAAATCGTCACTTTCTGTGAGGATCAAAGACTCCTTTTCGTCGAGCTCTAGAGAGCCATCGTCTGCCATGGTGGAAAGGGAACAGTTGTTTCGGTTACGTAATTCAGTGTCTGGTTAAACGTTTACTCCTCTAATATACTTCAGGTCACCTTGACTGTCAAAAAAAATTCAAATCTTGTCGTATTAGTCTGAAAGTGTGCCAGCTAACTCTAGGAGACCGCGTAAATCTGTTTGCTCCGCCACCGGCGTTCCCACCTTTACCTCCCTTACACCACCGTAGATGCGTATCGTCACCCAACAATCAATCATTTTTTGTTTTGGAATACGCTGTCCCCAGTCATAAAAATGACGCCGACACGAGCTCCTGCATACACTAGCAGCTAGCCGTCAACCAGAGCAACCAAGATAAAAATCCCATCATCATTTTTCTTGAAGTGGCGTGTTGGTTCAATTTCGCCCATGTGAAAAAACGCCTGCTTAGTGCGAAGGAGAAAAACACTGTTTCCAACTTCCCATTCCTGTGTCAGTAACAGAGGTTTGATTTCCTTGCCTTCATGATATCGAGACGTGAGCCAAACGATAAGGTAAAAGAACGACTCGAGGTCGTGTCGATACAGATGCTTAACATTTTTTTTCTCGAGAAGATCGAAAGCCAGGAACGGTTTCATTCCCGTACGGTGTTTATAAGCTTGTGTAACAGCATTCAAGAAAAGAGCGAGGTCGAAATCGTTCAGAACGCTGCATGTTTTACCGCCCACTCTGCGAAACATCAGGTTGTTCAAGCTGATGTCGCGATGCATGATGCTGACCACTTCATATATCCGTCTGTATGCTGTAAACAATGAGCCGTAGACGGTGCATGATGGGAACAGGCACTACTTTTAAAGATACCTTGCAGTGCTTCCAGCGAGTCTGTACTTGTGGTCAGTGCCATGACTGGGAACAGCTCCCCTTGCACCGTTATCCGCAGCACGCGCAATTCATAGTCGTCTCCTGCGAACCCTTTGAGCCGTTTTTGCACGTCACTCGTATGGATTTCTTCAGAGTGTAGGAGGTTCGGTAAGAGGTCAAGAATCGATTGGTCTTCTAGGTTTTCTTCCACCTCATTCTTACCTGCCTCCAAGAGGACACTCTCCGCTATCATCGTCACTGCATGCCAAGTAACCTTGACTATACAAACTTGATTGTCTTCCACTGGTTTGTTGGCCAACTTTGCTTTAAACACGCGCGTCCCTCGCCCAATGTTGGCGATATAAAGTGTTGCGGTTCCTCAGAACGTCATTCGTTGGCGTGTTCAATCGCAGAGTATAATCACCGAATTGCTCTTTCAAAGCCGAGCCCTTGAGCTCGTCCTTTTTCTTGCTCTCAGTTTCTTGCGTTACATTATGCTGAGGAGCGGCAATGGCTGGAGGTTGGAACCAGGTTTCGATACCCCATTCTTCGGTGGTAAGTAACGCGAGGCGTAGTACCATGAAATGTACCATTTTAGAAAAAGTGATGCGTTCGCTCACAAACATGGCCGGCTGATCGTAGTAGATGAACTCGATCTTATCGCTGAAGGCGTGGGCTGCAATAGCGTAGCGTCGCATTTGCCCATGGGATAGCAGTTCCAGCGCATAGCTGGCACATTGCAAGGTGGCTTTTCTGTGTTCTCTGTCTCCTGTGAGACGTTCGGCCTGCTCTGAGATGGTTTTACTCTTTTTTTGATCGGGTGGACGATCCCGAAGGGACTCGAGAATCTGCTGACCGCTTGAGGAATGGCTTCGATGCGTTATTTACAGGCGCTGGGGTGTCAAGTCGGACGCAGGGATACGCGTAGACGAGGAGGCTGTTCTGGCTTTGCCTAGGCGGCATGGGCCCGGGGATTTGTTCTGCTCGTGTGGTCGTCACTATCTGACTCGGGCTTGTTTTCTGTGCTCGGATCAAGGACTCCTTTTCGTTGAGCTTTGGAGAACCGTATACATTGTAAAGGCGAAGTTTCAGTTAACTTATTCCGAGGGAAAAGAAGCCGACTGCGATGGAGGTGATAACACTAACACCAGTGATGCAATGGTGGAGCTTTTCAGATCATCAGGGGGATGATGCTGGAGGAGGATGTTGCTGGAGATCGAGTCCAAAGCAAGCTCAGTACTGAAAACGACAGAGGAAGGAGAATCCGGCCCCATTGCCAAAAAATTGATATTCTGAGCCTCTACAAAGTACTGCCTTTTCTCATGCTTATTACGGAGAGGCTACCCATCTCTATGATTCTGGGTTTATCAACAAATATATAGTCGAGCCATTTGAAGCGGTATATATGCAATTGCATTTAAGCCAATGAATGAGAGGGAAACAGTGGTCTCTGACCCCTCTATTATTTCGCAAGGTTGATATAGTTACAGGAACCGCTAGAGGTATCTCGGAAGGAGTAACTCCTATATTCTAGTCTAATAACGTAAAAAACTCAGTCGTCGTGGGGCTTAGCTGAGAAATCGACACTGTCCATGAGGAGGAGATATGCGTGATGGTAGAGGAGCTTACCCATTCACGAACGAGCTGCACAATCTCGCGTAACGGCAAG
>JABCKK010008012.1:12269-25134 GCA_018221785.1 Calocybe gangraenosa
AAGCCTTCGCCCTATTGGAATAGACTCTATATACCCGCATCTCATTACGCCTATTCTCTTCTCCGGGCCGCTATATGCCAACTTCTTAGGTCAACAGCTTCCACTTCAACGCAGGTGGTCATTCCAGGCTCACGTTCTATTGAAATTCTGCTCTTGGATTGGGGTTAGGAACTACGTCATGGTGCGTGATTTTTGCGTTTTTTTCTACCTTACACACGGCACAATCAAGCTTTCGTTTTGTACGACCCATCTGGCGCTTGACTCTTGCTGCTTTGCAACAGTGCGCGATCCGCTCATCACCTCAATGTCTGTAGGCACCTATAACCGAAGAGATCGTATTCAGAGCCTGTGTTATATCGGTCTATTACATGTCCGGTGCTTCCACCAAGCGCATCATATTCCTCGGACCCTTATCATTCGGTCTCGGTGCGTCAATACTTCCTTTCCATTGCTTGGCAGCTTGTGACGTAGTATTTCAACAACTATAGCACACGCCCACCACGCATGGGACACCTTCAATCGTTACGGAAGAACTGCTAATGCGGCCAAGCGCGCACTTGTCACGAGTCGTACGTCTTTGCACCAAGTTTAAATACCCTATTTCTGAATATAGTATTGATTCAATCTTAGTATTTCAACTCTCATACACGACGCTGTTTGGGTTTCACTGTTCTTATCTCTTTATCCGAACCGGATCAATATACCCCCCCATCTCCGCTCATGCCTTTTGCAATGTCATGGGCATCCCAGAGATCATGTGGGAGCTCAGGGCTTATCCGCGCCACAAGAAATGTGAGCCATCCTGACACGATCTTGATGATTCTAGTACTAAACCACAACGGCAGGGATCTTGTTTGCCTATATTGCCGGCGTTGCGGGCTTTGTGTATACACTCGAGCGCTGGACAAGATTGGACGGCGTCTACTGGCAACAATGAACCCACACGGTGATATATCATACTAATCCCATATATCGTTGTTCATAGGCCATCTGCACTACTAACATTCAATCGCGCACCCTGCTCAAGATGAGTAATAACGGACTATCACAGATGGAGGATAGGGGAAAATACACAGAGCACGTAGCGCGACGAGTGGGGATATATTTATAAATGGCGTCACACCCCCAGTAGTGTAGTGTCCGACCCTTTTTGGTTTTGTATGCTTTCCTGAAAAATAACCAATCTCGATGCTACTGCAATAAGGAACCGTCCAAAAGTCAGCTGATGCGCAAACACCAGTTGTATACCTTTTAGAGAACAAAGGCTTTGAAGAAAAACGGCAGCAAGTCATTTACTTGCGACCTAGTTTCGTTCCTTATGTTTCGCGTTCCTTATGTTCGCCGCCCAACTGCCCAAGGATTTGATCACTCAAGTTCCGCCCGATGTACAACAAACATCTTAGGTCTTAGCAAGATGCCCAACGACAAGCGACCGATAGTGCGGCCTCCTGACTTCCATGTTCCGGACAGTTGATCGTATACGGGGGGGAGAGGGGGGCGATGGATCACGGGCGTAAACTCAATAGGGTAAACGGTTAAAGACATGGGAACAATCCCCATAGGACCATTTCTCGAAGAAGCAATGAATTCGCCTAATTATCTTAGTAGCACCTCGAATGGCGTAAGGGGGGGGGGGCTTGGCGAGCACACACACACTGTCCTTAAACGGGGCTCTGTACTGCTTTTTGTGGTCCAAGGTGTCTATTTCATGAACGATTACGCGACTGCCAAGTCTATCATCTACACTTAGTGAGCGTGATTTTTGTGGTGCTCTGTAAGCCACGTTAGGGTTGGGACGGAAGCTGTGAGGGGCCGTAAACGTACTCAAGTGCACTATACAGAGCCTATCAGCACTCAACTCGGAAGAGAAAATAATTTAAGGAACGCACTGTTATAGTCTAAAGTGTAACCAATGGCAAAGAGTCCAACAATTAATGCGACGATGGGTGAACCTGACGCATTCTTTCCAGCGAAAAATCTTCCTTTAATCCCACCAACGCGTGGTGTGGCATGGCCTTTAGGAAGTTTGGAATAGAACTCGACCAAAGGTCCAAGTCCGGTACCAGATTCACCTGACTATCATCCCGAGTGCGTTTTTTAAGCCTCAAAGCCCGCTAAGAAAAGGCAATATCTTACCACCAGTTTCGGTGTTGCAATCTTTGGAGGCACAAGGCCGTGAAGCTGACGGCGAATGAGAGAGGCGTGCATGCTGATGTGTTGAAGAAATTTCGGAGTGGCTCGGAGGGGGTGGAACGTCAGCTGTGTGTTTACATTTGTTTGGTTTAAGTGGCTACTTCTTGAACTTCGTCGAAGGAGGGGGCTTCATACTACCCCAGATCCTGGCTCGGGCCTCAAGAGGCTTGGGTCTCTGAGAACTAGCGCAGGATCCAGAGAGCTTCCAACCGCGTTTAGATTTGCCCACTCCAAATGTCAATTTCACGTTGATCGCCAGCGCGGCTTGAGCACATATTTGGATGGATAGATCACATACCCTTGAAGGCATGTGAGCTCTAAAGGGCTGAGCCGATTCTAGGGAAGGCTTGCTTATGTGGTTGGAGGTAAAACCGTACTTCCAGGATTCTCTTCCGCAATTCAACTTTACCGAGCTGACATATTGAATTTATCAGGATCGACCCAACCAACATTATCATCCCACAAGCCAATCCGAGGTCATGGCATATCACACACTTCGGAGGTCAGGTGTTTCAAATTTTTCGCTCACCTTAGTCCCTTTCGTTCCTGGATACCTGGCCAAACGTGACTCTTGATTAGCCACATGTATGGCTGATCTTCAGATCAGCCGGACTCGACCAAACGGTGAGTTGCGGCCGGCTGGAAGTCGCTTCCATCTCTCATGCGTCATGGATAAACAACAGAAATGGCACCACCGGAGCTTCCGAAAACAATACTTCTGGTATACATAAGGTACAAAATACAAAGATACACTATGCGAATGAATTACGATCAGAGACTACGATGTTGTACGGTTTTGACGTGCCGCCCGTTCCTGTGCTGCTTTGCATGACCAGCAGTACTCGTCGACGCTGTCAATATCTTTTTGCACCTCCTCCCCATAGACCTATTCCACCGATCGCCGTCAGATCAGACCAAGGCCTAGAACCTTGTATAAAATGAATCACGAACATTAACACACCGACAACGTGGGGGTCTGCACTCGGGGGGATGAAAGTAGCTTCGCTCGCAACGGTACGAGTTGCAGTCCATGATAGCAATGATCATATGTCGTTGAAAGTGCTGTTTACGAGGCGGGATGATCAGAAGTAATGCAAAAGACCGGGTCAAGGGGTTGCACGAACTCCACAGCGCGTCCAGCGCGTTCCTTCGCTGAAGGAGCCATTAGTAAGTTCGTACATCATGCGTGAAGACGAAGAAGCAGAACATACGCTATTCTGCGACACATAAGTTTCCAGAGAGTGATTGAAGTGGGTCGGGTAAAAAAGAGTATAGGTATAGGATTGGCAAAAACAAAAGTTTCAGTGGGAGTTGGGGATTATCTTGTCTTTAAACGCTCAAGCTCGTGACGGCGTTCTATTTATCCATTTTCCTTTAGGTCTCAAGCTCCTGCAACATGCGATTGTTTAATCGCAACCCGGACCCATCAGTAGCCACACCTGTTCTAATAGTAATTGGTTGCGTGAGACTGACCACATGCACGAACGTTTCCTCGACCTCCGTTCCGATTGTCGATTGGATAAACTGCACATGTGATCAAAGAATCGGTTATACCCATCCAGCAATACATCAATCCTACATAGGTAAGGACCTGCAAACCGAAATCCCGAACTCCAAGGCGACAAGCAAATACACATAACTCCTCGTGGGGTTTGAATATCCCTCGGGCAACAAAATTACGCATGCATGCCTTGACAGATAACAAAGAAGAATAAGTGTTCGCGAAGCGCTCGCTTCTTCCTACCTTCCGCAGAGCCTGTTATCACGCACACGAGTCGATAATAAAGCAAAAGGCAATTGATAAGGGACTGACGCTAAGCCGGCATTCACTCGATTCCCCACGTCAAAGCCTAAGCTGAGTTTAAACTTGCGATTCTATTAGGCGGGTGTGCGAAGTAATGTCATTAGAATTCTTGGTAAAGATAATGTCATGTCGATAATCCACGTGAAGCTCACATGTCAGCCTCACCTCGTAGCTTGAAAGTAAAAGGATCCGAAGATATACTCATCGCTATACAATGCTGTGGCGTTTTAGCTATCCCCCATAGACCGTCACTGATAAGACGTACAAGGCACACTAGCGAATTGCACTACCTGGGGATCCTATTCAAGTTACAAGCCTAGGCCCCCTCACCTCGAGCTTCAGGGTGAGCATCTTCATAGATTAATCTAGTTAACTTATCCCATCACAACAAGGTCACCCCACCCACGTCTGTCAGCGCCTTATGTCCCACAAGCACAAAATTACTCTAGGGAAGTGTATGTATAGCCGACATACTCGGTCAGCCGAACCACTCGTCATTGGTCACCCATAATGAGCTTCCGTCCATGATGACGACCTAGCCGGTTTGACCCCCCCTCTGAAGCTTCGACCTTCCATCAGAAGAAAAAACAGAACACATGCTCTAACAAACAGTACTTTTGCCACAGAGTGGGGATACATTTGCCTGCGAGGGACCTTCCCTTTATTCCTCCTTCTCCTCTGCAAGGCGCACCACCACAAACTTCCTCGTCAAGAGGTTGAATACACTACCAAAAATAAAAGCGATGAGTGAGCAAGTGAAGATTATTACGTTATATGGCATGCTAAAGTCCGGCGTGGCTACATCGACGAGAAGGGAAGAGGTATAAAATCTCTCATTCGTGAGAGAGTGATGTGAAGCGTTTTCATTGGTTTGGATAGGCGTGAGAATCGCTGGAGGCAAGTCCCAACCCCTCTGAGCATCCGGAGGGTGTTCAGTGTAACGGAGGAAGGCCTTGGCAACGTCCATCGTCAGATGTAGCGTGCCGCCAGGTGGAAGTGTAAGCACGCATTGAAAGGTAGCTGGCTGGGTATGTGGTACCGCCGGTCTGTAAGTCATTTCTGATATCGCATGGCCTATCAACCGCAATCTTGGGTCAGTGAAGATGAGGTGAGCATCAAGATTTACGAACTGGAGGGCATGTCATTGACTTGAAGTTGCAGCGTGTGTAGGTAAAACTGTAGAAGCCACGGCATCGTCTCCAAGTACATCAAGCTCAGAGTTTCATTTTTGTGATTAGTTAATAGAAGAGACAGCTGGCCATGAGCCTGGCTAGACCCTCTTAACGTCCGCTGAACCGAGAGAGATGCGAGAGGCGATACAATTTCTTCTGCTACGCGAATTAGCTGGGGATACGTTGATTATACACTTTGGAAAGCTTACGATATTCGAAGTTGCTTTCCCAGCGTATACTGACGTCAAGGGGTTTGACCGCTGAGATCAAAGGTAAGATAAGACATTAAGCTAAGGGCCAGACCCACATTTCAAGATATCGAACTCAGCACGGCCCGCTTCGACCGAGGAGGGCTCTGGTTGTATACTATAGGCCCCATTTGTGGGTAACGTTACTTCGATACGACTCGATCGCGCAACAGGGCATGTCCTGTCGATCGTCCGGTCAAACAATGTTTCGAAAGACCAATCTGAGATCGCGAAATGGCATTCAAGGGTGAATAGCCATAATAAAGAGCTTTTTAAATATATTCACCTTGTTTTCTGCCCGATGACAAACGTAAAGGGTCAGATATAGACTGAAACGTGAGCCGTATTTCGACGCCTGCGTCCTCGCGCCACAACACATGAACACTCATCCCGTGCCAATCGGCGTCGAAGAGGCGATGTGGGTTCAACAAACTAGCAATACCAGACAAAGACTTGCAGGGTAGAAGTTTGAGAAATGGAGTTAGAGTTCCGCACCAGTTCCAACTCCAGATTCCTCCGGATACCCCCAGCGGTCATAGTTCCAATTCCCAGCGTTTAAAGAAAGGTGTAATTCGGTTACTGCATATTCCCTTAGAATCTGACCCAATGCCAACGGAAAAATCGTGTAGTGTTGGGCTAGGAGGATGCGCAAGTTAGCACCTGGTAAACCCTTCTAATTCTGACTTACAACTATCGTCAGCACCAAGGGTTCTAGGGTCCCTAGGTGATACACCCTGGAGGACAGTTTTAAAGGTGAACTTGGAGGCAACTTTGCCGTCACGCAAAGACTTGATTATTAACTGCTCATCAAAGTATTCGGTTGAGACACCAAACGTCAAGGAGCATAAACTAGATGCCAAGAGGAATCTGGCTATCCAGTCAGCTCGCATTCGTGGATTATAATGTAGCACTAGCGGGGTTGGCAGTCGCAAACCAAGCCTGGCGGAGTTGACGGAGTTTCAAAGCAACCTATCTTGGTCAAGGCAATTTCAGGTTCTACAACGGAAAAAAGTCGCAACTCTGTCAAGTACCTCTATCTCTACTCAATTCAACCGATAAGAAGAGCGATTGTGCTCGTTATAATATCGCAGTTTTGGCTGTCAATCGCGCGGATTTAGCTAGTGATTCCAGGTTGGTGCGATCATGCGGTGAGGGATATTGACATCGTTGAAGAGCTGACCCAACATCCATGAGCAGCATTCTAAAAGTGCCGATAAAATACAGCTCGAGCTAGCTATATCTTGACAGAATGTCTGCTTTCTTGTCGAGGAGGTTTACGGTCGAGTTAGACGAGTCTTCAGGACATGTGGCCCGTGCCGCTCGGCGCGTTATCTTCAATGCTGATGTTCTCAAGTCGGCCAAATTGTGTACTGGAGATATAGTTGCATTGTCAAACGGGGATAAAACGGGCACGCAAAAGGTTCTTCTCGTTACGGCCAACCTTCGAAAATTTGGCTGTTGACTTGTAATGACAGAACTTTGCGGTTGGAATTGTGTGGCCTTCCTTCGACGTATCCCAGGGTGGTAGGTTGGCGTTTCTGCATTCATCTTCTTAAGCCCCACACCTCATGGTTTTCAGCTGTTTCAATTCCTTCTTCCATCTGTTTGACGGCCCGGCTCAAGGCAGGCGACAAAGTTCAGATCTTTCCCTTGTCAGGCGCACCGTTCCCCAAACCTCCGCCCGGCCTCCCATCCCTCCGACACGAACTAACACATGATCTGGAATCCCTATCTATCACCCCACAATCTGGGCTATGGTTGGCGGATTGGGACTCTACAGTGGTTATATCCGGTAATGAGACCCACTTGCAGTCACCGGTTCACAAGGTGACCTTGAAGTAGTATGGCGGTCTTGAATCACTCATGACACATCACATGTTTCAAGAAAGAAGTCGAGCTATTAGCTCGTGCCCCTGTCCTTGATGCGTACTCAGAGATTGGCGGGCTAAGTAAACAGATCCAGCAAATCAAGGATCTCTTAGAGATACCGCTCACTCGTCCCGATCTATTTCGTTACTTTGGTTAGTGACCGTAACGCCCCTAGTCTTGTCCCCCAACTAACACTATTTCCTTGTTCTAGGACTGAAACCTCCACGAGGAATTCTCTTATATGGACCACCGGGAACGGGAAAAACCCACCTTGCGAGAGCCATTGCATCGTCCACCAAGTCCTCGGTTCTCGTCATCAATGGCCCTGAACTCTCATCTGCATATCATGGTGAAACGGAATCTAAACTACGTGAGGTTTTTCGCGAGGCCCACGACAAAAGCCCCTGCATCGTTGTCTTGGACGAGATAGATGCGCTTGCACCAAGAAGGGAAGACGCTGCAGGCGGCGAAGTCGAGAAACGAGTTGTAGCGACACTTCTGACCATCCTAGATGGCATGGAAGAGGGCACCAACTCAGAAGGTAGAGTCGTTGTCATTGGCACAACTAATCGCCCAAACGCCATTGACCCTGCGTTGCGTCGTCCGGGAAGATTTGATCGTGAGATCGAAATAGGTGACACTTACCTCACACCCCCCCATGTTTAGCCATTGAATAGTGATCTTCTTCCAGGAATACCAGATGCCGAAGCACGCCTTTCCATTCTCAACGTCTTGTTAGCCAATACTCCAAATTCTATTTCTCAAGAAGAATTACTTGCTTTGTCTTCTCGTGCGCACGGTTATGTAGGGGCTGACCTCAGTGCTATCGTCCGCGAGGCGGGCACCATAGCCATCAAGCGCTGGCTCTCCACGCCTCAAGGCCAAGGGAGCCAAGGTAGCGTCCCTACACAATTGAAATTAACAATCAACGATCTTGTCGCATCTATGCCTGCCGTCCGCCCGTCTGCAATGCGGTCTTTGTTCGTGGAAACCCCGCCTGTTCGCTATGCAGATATCGGTGGACAGGCACTCGTGATCCAGAAGCTGCGGGAAGCCGTGGAGTGGCCCTTGTTGCATCCAGAAGCATTTCGTCGACTGGGTGTCAGGCCACCCAAAGGTGTGCTACTCTACGGACCCCCGGGCTGTAGCAAAACTGTATTAGCTAGGGCATGCGCATGTGAAAGCGGTGTGAACTTTGTTGCGGTCAAGGGACCCGAGGTGATGTTTTGTTCCCATACCATTCTGGATATTATTAACCATACCGTATTTTAGCTACTGAACAAATATGTAGGTGAATCTGAACGTGCAGTACGTGAGATTTTCAGGAAAGCTCGAGCGGCTTCACCTTCAATAATATTTTTTGTAAGGCGCCAAGTTTCATCATTCATCCTGAGTTGTAGCTAATAGACAAAACCAAGGATGAAATCGACGCCCTGGCTACATCTCGGAGCTCTTCCGATACTGACAGTAGCTCTTCACACGAGGGAGTTCTAACAAGTTTACTCAATGAGATGGACGGCGTACAGGAGCTTGTTGGGGTGACAGTCCTTGCTGCAACCAACAGACCAGATGCCATAGTTAGTTCTACAATTACACAATACCCCTTCGTTTAACAAGCTATCTAGGACTCTGCGCTGATGCGGCCAGGCCGGCTGGACCGGATTCTGTATGTTGGTCCACCTGATCAGGCCGCTAGGGTGGAGATTCTCAAGATCAGGACGCAAACCATGACGGTTGAACCGAACATTGATTTTGAAGAATTAGCCCGGCTAGTACGTCCAAATCGCAGGTTACCTTGTTCATTTACAGGGAGGTTAATCTGTATTCAGGCTGATGGCTGTTCTGGAGCCGAGATTACTGCGCTTTGCCAAGAGGCAGCCATTCTGACGATGCAGCAAGACTTGAACGCTCCCTATGTTGGTGGTTATACGTTTGACTCCCAGCCTATCTCAACAACCTCTGTATTACAGGTGCCCCAGAACGCATTCTTCAGCGTAGCGAGTACAATGAAACGGCAAATAACGCCTGCTGTATTGCAAAAATTCCAAGATTGGACAGAAAGAACACAAGGTAAAAACATATGACGTAGGTCTGTGCCACGAATGGAAACTGGCTGCGCAAGATGTGCCTGGTACCAAGGGTTTCGGCATCAAGCGATCGAGGCTACATATATATGGACGCATGAGTTGTATCGATATCTGATATCTAAAGATCATCATTGGTTTGATTGTTGGTTGTACAAGCAGAAATATAGAATCTACATGAGGATGTTACTGATTATATGATGTAGGAATTATCATGATGTAAATATTATACTGGTAAGGTCTTGAAGAACCATCGCACTGTCTGTTCAAATGCCTTTTCGTATGCTTCTCTTGTTTCTGTCACTGTCAAGTCTGGTTGGTACGCGAAACCATGTGTTGTACCTATTCAAGCAAAAGATATGTTGTAATTCCTTGCCTCCGGCATCATGAGATGTACTAACCTCTATAATCTTCAAACTCATACTCTATCTCATCAAGATCCTTTCTCCGACGGAATGCCGCTTCTGCTTTGAGACGAAGAGATTTGCTAAAGAACTTGTCCTCTACAAATAATGCCTGAGAAAAGTACATCTTCTGAGTTATGATGGACGAACCTTCCGCGCAAACCCAAGCGGAGGGAACCTTGTTTCCAAAGTCAAATATGCATAGCATCATCGAGCTTTAGAGCTAACCTTTATCGCCTTCACTTCTGGTAACTTGAATTTATCAGGGTGGCAGATCACTACACTCTGTATCCATTTCGTCGAAGCTAGCCGTATCGCAGTTGAACCACCCGAAGAGTATCTAGAGAGCAGTTTTGCATTGGTATTGTGCGTCGTAGGTAAATGCCAGTTTCATCTTACCCGACTGCCCCTATTTTCAGGTAGTCTTTCTCCTCCTGAAGCGCCTTGATGAACTATATAAACGCCAAGCATTCAGGGGGGGAGGCCAAAATTCATAGCCGATAGATGTTATGCATACTTTGGATAGCCTCGCATCAACAACTGTGGGCCTGTTTTTGAGGTAAACTGATAATCTTGGTATCAAACGAAGCGTCGACTTTATCCAACGATGGGCGCCTAATTTAGCGCCCGCCACACGATGTAAACTAGGTCGAGGATACACATTGAGTGAAGGTCCTAATCAGCGTCCTCTCAGAAACGTATAAATGCACGACAGGACAACCTAACGGTGGCGTACCTTGGAACCAATCTGGAACCCACACATCGCAATCGAGCCTCATGGCTAGATTATCAGCCAGAATTCTCGAGTTCTCGAGGAGGTCGTCTGTCAATAGCAGTATCGCACATTCTGCATGTTCATCTTTGGCATGAAGATTGGGGGATGGGGAGTAGTAGGCGCCATGCGTGCTGATGTATCCCGTGGGCTCACATTGGGGCAAGCCGTATGTTGCGCAGTCTGTACAGGAGCTCATAACGTTTGTAAAGGGAGGTTTCCCCCGCTTGGTTTTTGTACATTTAAGGGTCAACCCCCACCAACTATCAGCGCTGTTTGAACACGTCACGCCCGTCCGCTGATATATCTGTTGCAAGTCAGGTTGACAAGATAAAGATAGAACTCTGAGAAATATCAAACTTCGTTCATATCCATGAGGGTTACGCAGTCATTTTCCTGGAACCGAGTATCTGGCGTTGACACTATTTGACTGCATTACAAAAGCCAATAAGCGTAAACTTGCTCATAGGCCGAATCAGGTACGAAGCACTGTTTGTTATGACTTGCCAAAGTTGTCAGGGTAGTTCATCCCGACCTGCCAGGAGCTGACGACGCCTAGGGGCGACTAGGATAACAAGCGGCCGCGTGTCAGGACTGTGCTGGTCATAGTGACCTGTTGGGCGCCTTATAATTACTAGCTCAGAGCATAGTCACATCAATTGTTCGAAAGGAGAAAACGACGCTCACGTCCTTCTCCATCCGCTAAATAACGAGACGGGAACGCATTCACCGCTGTAGTTCAACTTGTGAACGTTGCTATCGATGAATTGATCGTAATGGGTCTGGTGTGAGTCCTACACATTCCTAAGGTTAGAAAGGGATGGTGCACTTTGGCATCGTGAGTCAATTCAACAAAGACTGCCCAGACTTGAGAAGATTTACGCAGACTTACGATCGCTCCAGTTCGCATATATATATCTGCAATATTCGAGCCATAGAGAACCAACTCTGAATGTCAACGGCCGTACTCGTCAACTTGTGACCCGGCTACTTCCAAAACTTGCCACATCGTCCATTTTTCCGCATAGACCTACCTTTCATACTCTTGGAAGTCGAAGCAAAAACAACCGTAAAATTGAGTTGGTTTGGGAGCACTTCAGAAGGGTAAGAATAAAGCAAAGGAGCGGGAACAAAGAAAAGACAAAGATGAGGCTACGGTATCGTCTTCTTTTTCTTCGAGTTTTACGAAAGGAATTGATCCACTTTATCTCTTATTTTGGTTGGCGTAGGATTATCTGACGAGGGAAAATCCCCGAGGGTTGCGTCGTCCTTTGCTAACATCTCACACGCCTAGCACATGTCGACAACGCGAAGCTATGGATGGCCATACACGCAACACAGCACAAGACTAGCCTCACTGGTTTCAAGTTTCTTGTAATACCTCTATGGTCCTTTTCAATAGCCAGATTTTGCTATAAAGAAAGGTGCCCGTAACTACCCTGCCATGACCTCGATCACAAAATCAAAAATCTCAGCGACACAGAAGTTACAAGTATTGCTTCAGCATCTAAGAGAATTTTAGATGTGTATCATGTTGTAAGTCATCATGAAACTTCTTTGATACTGTTACTGATACTGCCTGATCCCCTTTGTTGCAGTAAAGCCGCTTTGGAATGCACTTAAATTGATTCGCTCCGTATCTAAGCTGACATACCACCTTGGGGCCAGACCATCTCACCACAGGCATCTGGCGACAAAACGCCTCGCCAACGAGCAACGCACCAAAAGCAAGAGCAAACTTGACGAATCGAAATATTAACCCGCTTCTAAGCATTCTCGTCGTCTTGCACTAAGTGAGTTTCTGCGTTTCAGTTTGAAGACAAAGCACTCGATAACGTGCATCCATATGAGCAAGAGGTCAACGTACAAAAGAAGAGCACTAGATGGAATATTTCAGCGTTATCAGAATATGGTGGTATGGTGGTACTTTTAATCATACTGTAGCAGGTCACGTGCATGCAGCAACCCAAGTTCACGATGACACGACTGCCCTTATCTTAACTTAAAATCCAGATCCCATAAGACCCTACACCTGAGTGCTCCCTCGACTGCGGGCGGTGTTGGCTGCAGTGTCTTGTCAATTTCACCCAATGTGTCCACCTAGGGACAAAAGGGCACCAAGGCATGTTGCTACTTTGCTGTCAACGATGAGTCGGCTGCCGCCTACTCTGAAATGTTGGAATATGCGAGCTGAGCATAGCCACACCCGTTATCTTATCTTATCATTTCTTAGGTACTTATACACTTCAGGCAGCCAGCCCTATTTCCTGGGGAAAAATGTATTAAAGTAATATGTTTTGTAACTACCTATTCAAATTT
>JABCKK010008014.1:10461-24644 GCA_018221785.1 Calocybe gangraenosa
CCCCCTTAGCCCCAAGAAATCCTCATGGGCATAAACAAGTACGGAGGTGAGAAAGAGGGAGAAGAAGACGTGGGGAGGGGATTCATTTCGCACTGCAGTACAATACACCCCTAATAAACCACCGTCAAGCCAACACACCAAAACCAAAACATTTACACCACCGACCTAGCCTTCTTACACTTCCAAAAAATCCGGATCTTCATCCACCAAAAGTTCCAAAAAGGCAAAGAATGATGCCGCAGGGAACCCGACGACATTGTTGTAGTCTCCTTCGATCTTACGTATCAAAAGTCCGCCGAGACCCTAGAAAGAAAGAAAAAGGGTTAGCATATATACATTTATGTGTGTGTGTTAAAAAAAAAAAGAACGCCAGAACTCAAAGGAAGAGGAGGGGCATCGAGGGATGGGATGACAAGGAGAAGAACGAAGGGTATATACTTGGATTGCGAAGCCACCGGCTCGATCTGAGCCTTCTTGACTGTTAACGTAGGCTTCGACGAGGTGTTTTGGGTTGTCTGAAAAGTAGACCAGTGTGCGTTCGTCGATCGATCTATTATCGCATGATGGAGTTTATCGTTGAGTAACGTTCCATAACCAACGAGTGACATACTTTATCGAATATCCAGGAGAAGTCAACACCGGATAAACTAGAGGAAACCAACGATGTCGCACGTTAGAAAAAAAAATCAAGTGAAACCATAGATCTAGAGGGGCATAAACATACCCACAGTAACGCCTGTCACGACCTCACAAACGCCGCCGTTGAGATCGAGGAGCATGCGCAAGTTGTCTTCTTTCGAGGTTGGTTTTTCGAGGAGGGTTTGTTCGGTGGGGGGTAGGACAGTGTAGGAGACGTCAGAGGTGGACGGCTGGGCATGGGTCAAGACCACGGTATCAGCTGGGTTAGGGAGTGTTCTCGGTGAATGCATTGGGGAAGACATTTATTAGAGAGCTGGATCTAAACGCACCGGCTATGACTAGATCTGGCGGGTTCTCTGGATCTTGAGACTGGTAGCAATTGCGTTGACACTTAGGGATGATATGAGTATAGATGATGTGGCTCACCACTAGACGTTCATACACCTCTACAGCCTTGTGCGTCGCTGTTGCCACGGGGTATTCATGTATATCCTCAAACAACCCAGGAGAAAGGTCCTCTTCAAACGAAGAAGGTACGATATCAGGCGCAAATCCCTGATAGATGAGAATTCTGTAAGCACTGGGCAGAGATCTCATGTCTAGTAGAGTACGTACGAAGGTATGAAGTATTTCTCGACGTCTTGCACTGTTGGATGCGAGGACGATTCGCTTTCTGGATAACTTTTTGGTAGCGGGTAGTTGGAGACAGTGGGAGAGGATGTGCTTTGACATTGCGTCCTGGTAGTAATGAAGGTGGGGATTAGACGGCCACGTGTACTTGATTACCGCAGTGTTATCATACTTTCCATAGATAAATGCATCCTTACGTTCACGAAAACGAGCATGTAGCCATGAAGGAAATATATAATACAGAGATCGCGCCTTTGTTATCACTAACTGCAGGTAACCGTACAGAGATGAGTCTGATTTACTGGTATAACTCCGAATCTCACTTCATCCGGTTCCGGGCTAACCATCGTTAAACTTACGAGAGCTTCAGCGGCCATCACACTAGACATTGACACGCCACGACCCAGACCTAGTCCATGAAGCAGGTCAGCGAGAATATCAGAGAAAAAGTGGGTGCTAGGAGGTGGGGGTTCAGACGCAATCGAAATTTACCCATGCTAGAACTATGTATATAGTATAGTCTACAGGAATTCTTTTTCGCAGTGCCTTGGTGTAAAAGAAGGGCTCACATATGGAGATAACAGATTGGACCGAGCACAAATCACCGCTCTGTGCCTCCCTGACTCCTTCCAACTAGCTGAAGGTAATACCACTCACTTACTCAATTCTCGAGGGACGCGGAGGCCTCTAGTATCTTAAGCGCCCGTCTCTGATGCCTTTTTGGCATCTTGTACTCTCGTACTGGACGTGAAACCTCAGACTTGACAACGACTCAATTCAGAGGGTGGGTCCGGAACCCCGAGAGGGTCGGAAGTGCGGCTGCGGAAATCTCGCAAGCAACTCGAAATTGACTCATCGCATGAGCTGTTTAAAACACCGTCGCTCAAGCTCTCAATTTCAAATTTCAACAATCTCAAGCCCTCGTCGAAGGTTGTTTCATGATGTCGACACCTAAAAATCCTGATTCCCATC
This sequence comes from Calocybe gangraenosa, assembly GCA_018221785.1. Classification (NCBI taxonomy): domain Eukaryota; kingdom Fungi; phylum Basidiomycota; class Agaricomycetes; order Agaricales; family Lyophyllaceae; genus Calocybe; species Calocybe gangraenosa. The sequence goes on from JABCKK010008014.1 coordinate 12,703, forward strand.
CCCACGGGCAGTTGGGCGTAACAGAATCGACGCCATTGCTACCTCATGTAGACGATAACGAACTCGCAGTACCGACAAAAGAAATTGTGAAAACACCAGTTATGTTTCGGCAGGAAATGTACACTATTTCACGATATGCGTTGCCTGTTTTTGGGTTCGTCATTCGATACTTTTTGACGCCTGATAATATTCTTTTTTTTTTAAAAAAAAACTGATATAAAAAATACTCTTCTCTTTTGGGTTTGTGACTCCTCCAGCTCGCAAATTCTAGAGTTCAGCATGATCTTCGTGCCTGTCATATCCATCGGTCATTTGTCCACCACTATGCTCGCTGCCGTTAGCCTGGGTTCTATGACGGCAAATGTTACTGGTCTTAGCATTTTACAAGGATTAGCGAGTAGCCTGGATACGTTACTCCCCTCGGCGTATACCTCTCCTAAACCGCAGCTTGTAGGCCTCTGGGCACAGCGTATGGGTAAGCTCAAAGTCAAGTATACCTTGTGTATCCTTGTTGATCGACCAATTTATTGCTAAGCCGTCGTTTTGTCATTTTTCATCTTGGTAATCGCTTTTACTAGATTTTTTTGTGTCTCCATATATTAAACTTAGGATTTAAAATGGTAGCCGATATTCCTTATCTGGTTCAAGTCTGAGCCCATCCTTTTGGCTCTCAAACAAGATCCTGAGGTCGCCCACTTGGCTGCTCTGTATCTACGCTGGTTGTCTATTGGTTTGCCAGGTTCGTCGTTTGGCACGCTCGAGTAACATGACGTGGGTTAACCTGATGTACCAGCTTTTGCTTATAATTACATCAGTCGGTAAGACGTGGATCTACTCAACGATTTGTCTATCATAACACAAAATTCGTTGAAAGCCGCTATTTCCAGTCACAAGGTTTGTACCAGCAACAACACAACAAAATCCAAAATCATAAAACCATGAACCTAGGCTACTTCTTCATACAGACTCGTATCATATGTTTTGCAGCTCCGTTCAACGCCTTTTTGAATTACTTGCTAGGTAATATTCGTTTTGTATAACATCATAACGTGCCCATGCCACTTCTTAACCTATTACTTTCACAGTCTGGGGTCCAGAACCAATCCGGCTGGGATTCATTGGCGCTCCCATCGCTACTGCGCTATCGTCTTACCTTATTTCCATAGCGTCTCTGATACACGGCGCGTATATAATACCCACCACCGCATGGCACCCGCTTTCTCTGAAAATGTTTACCAACCTCGGCCTTTTGATACGTTTGGGTCTATCAGGCATAGGTGACTGAGCTTCTTGTGCTTATTGGAAAGCTAAGTGCCAACAAAAAGCCCGTGTGTCTCTTCAGCTCAGACGGGCTCCGAGTGGTGGGCCTGGGAGCTTATCGCACTTGCTGCATCTTTGTGAGACTCCAAGTTCTGGTTGACAACACTAGGGGGTTCCAATGGCTAATACTACTTTTGTCAACAGTCTGGGACCTGTTGCCCTCGCTTCTCAATCGATTCTCATAAACACCTCAGCTATATTTTTTAATATCGGATCTGCTGTTGCGAATGCTACATCGATTCGGTCAGGGAATTGGGTCTTTTATTTTTCTTCTGGCATCTGATTGGCTTTCGTACAGTATTGGTAATTTGTTGGGTGAACAGAATGCCAGGCGTGCCCATGTCGCCGCAAAGACGTCGCTTGTGCTAGCTCTCATTACGTCCGTTTTCACCAGGTACGCTGTGTGGTTATTTTGTTGTTACGAGGCTGAGCAACGATCCTAAAGTACGGTTTTATTGTTGTGCCGCAATTCATGGGCCTATATCTTCAACAGCGATCCGGGTGAGCCTTTTGCCCACTTCTTCGCCCCGATATTATTATACTAACCGCTATACCACCAGCTGTCGTTGGCATTGTTGCGAGCGTGATTCCATTGATTGCGCTCTTTCAACTTGTAGATAGTAACGCTTCTGTCACTGGGGGTATATTGAGAGCCCGGGGCAAGCAGGCAAGCTCCGAACGTGTTTTTTAGCAAACTTAATACTGAAAATGCCTCAGTTCGTTGGTGCTCTGCTGAACATAAGGTAATTTGCTCTATACCTCTATTGGTGTCTGATATGAAGACGAGACTCACCTGTTCCTCACAGCGCATACTACATCGTCGGTAAGACAAGGTTACTTCAATTTAGGTCTACCAGTACTCAATTATATATGTCAAAGGGCTTCCCATTGGAGTCTGGCTCGCCTTCAAGTGGAACATGGGACTTCACGGTTTATGGATCGGCCTTACGCTGTCCCTTGTTTATTGCTCAGTGATCGGAACGATCCTCTGTTTTAGGACTGATTGGGATCATGAAGTTCTAAAGGTACTGCAGCGGCTCTCTGAGGAAGATAGGATAAGGCTGGCGACTGATGTGGAGGGCTGATCTCGTTGAACCATAGTCGTTGAGGTTGCAGTTGGGTTCCGTAAAATCTTAACTTCCGCCCACCATCGGCTCTATGCAGCCTCGATTTGCGGGGGTAAAAACAAGTGAACGCACGGGATATCTCGCCACAGCTAGTAGCCGCTGCGTATTTATTTGTAACTTACCCTAGAGGTTTGTAAGTCGCCTAGGCTGACAATTGAGTGCCTGTGCTGCTGATTCGATCATTAAAACCCAAACAAATCGTGAACAGTCAATAATACAATATTTTCATACAAGTACACTGAGCATAAGTTCATTTCTTACTTACGCATTCAGCCCAGATATGGCATTATTTTAATGGTCCAGGCTAGATACTGCATGTCATGATGAAGCGAAAGTTTTGGCTTGACTTCCGTCCCTTTGAGACCCCCGAGATCTCAAAGAGACGGGAGGATGTCGTTCAGTGGAGGAGTTGAGGTCTTCGTTGCAGGCGATGGTAGTAAGAGATTGAGGGTATGTTGTCACGTCACTGGTGGTGATTTGTTGTGACGGCCCCACCTTAATGCGGATCGCCCGCGTGCTAATTGCTGATAGCTTATCTAGGACTTTTACCACCAGGTGCGTCAAGAGAATTGACTCGTCTATGGGATAACATGTGATGCTACCACCAGATATGAATCAATTGGTCACGAGTACCCAAAGAAACGCAGAAAGTGTGTTATATGATGCACGAAGCAAGATATCATCACTATCTCATGTCCTCCGATCCAATGATCCACCGACAGATTTTGAGCTGGAACAGCTTGCTTCACCTGTGCGTGATATTGAAATAGAGGTTGGCAAGTTTGTCATCCAAACGTCCATGGGCATGGAACCAGCATTCCGCGTCAACGTGTATGAACCCCTCAAAGCTTTACTTGGAGAACTAAAGGGTGCTGTGTCCCCGATTCGACGATTGCCACTCGAAATCATCTCCCAGATATTTTGCGAATGCTTGCCATATACGTCAGCCGATGGGAATGAAAATTTCTGGAATAAACTAGATGCTGAGGGGGAGCCTTGGACTTTGGCTAGGGTAAGCAGCCGTTGGCGTCAGATCGCGTTGAAGGACCAAAGGCTCTGGTCCTCTATCGATATCGATTCGTGGGCATTGGCAATGGATGGCAGGCCAGAACCCACCTTGCCATTGTTGACCACATGTTTGACTCGATCTGGTCAACATCCGCTTGCAATTCAATTTCATGACCCTTATCCATCCACCTTTAGTTCTGCACCACTGTTGCTACATCTCGCACGATACTCAGAACGATGGACACAGCTAGCACTCTTCGTATCCTCACGCTATTTTCCAATCATTAGCTCATTAAAAGGACGACTGTCACGGCTACGGGAACTTGGAGTGTATATGGGACTTTCCACAGAACGGTTAGACTTGCGGAGTTTGCCACCCCTCGATGTTTTCCAAGTTGCTCCTGAATTGCGAAGGGTAACTGTCCTGATCGAGGCCTTCAACGAAGATCTCGATCCATCTACTGCTGAATCGATCTGGACCAGTCCTCACTGGTTTTCACTTCCCTGGGAACAGTTGACAAGTGTCTCTTTGGACTCTGTCAGTCCCCTTCACCGTTTCCACCAACTATTGACTTGCCACCTCTCCTTAAGTGCAAATAACCTTTCGGTACGTAATCATTCGATTACATTACCCTGTCTACGCAAACTATCGATGACTCGAGCGGATGTACTCGATTGGCTAGACCTGCCTTCCTTAGAAGCGCTATCCGTTGATTGCTCCAGGGTTCGATCAGTCACTTTAGGCCACATCTCCTCCTTGGTTTCTCGCTCCGGCTGTGTACTCAATACACTTGTTCTGAGAGAGTTTACATTGGACAGCGGGATCGATTTACCCGGTCTATTACGAACCTGCCCTAAGATGGTCACACTGGAGATTGTCCCGGTCAAGCTCGACACTTTGGATAGCAATGATATTCGCGCCTTCGGCTGGTATCTTCACTCGGAGGATTACTATGACGGTAGTCTCACATATAAGAAAATATCAACAGATGTCTTCTAGCATTATAGGTCAAAAAGAAGGAGGACCCACGAGTCCTGGCTCCATCTGCATTTTCTATCTCTGCGTAAACTTTGTCAATATTCCTACCCTACTTACATTACATTACCCGTCCAACCCATGCACATAGCTGTAGATAAGTATGCTTTGATCATATCCAGACGGTAGCAAAGTGCACCGATATGAACAACAGAAGCAAACACCGGAGCAGTTGCTGTCTTTTACCTAACAGGCATGCTGGCCTGGAGGGCTACCTCTCGCTCGTTCCTTCGCTGCCACCTACACAGAATTTTACCAAAACCTACAAGTCAATTTAGGGCCCTTTCCGTTTATCCTGACTATCCTCAGTTTCGGGCTAGTCCTACTACCTTGTCAGCCAGGTTGTGGCACAGGCGAGATGGGACTCCACGGTCCAAGGTCAAGGGCCTTATTATAGGTTAGTGTATACTTCCTAACACGGTATGTCTTGTTAAATGAAGCTGACTCCCATCTCTGCTGTAGGGGGCACGGTATCGGCAACTCTGTTTACGATGTATGTCATGCTGTCGCTGCTGATTGACTTTGACAACACAAATCGCCTGTTATCGCTTCTTATCCATATCCAACGCGTTGATAACGAATTCTCCTCTGTGCAAGTTTCGGAATTCACTCCCTTACATCAATATTTCCAAGACCTGTGCAGAGAACTCTTTAGGGACAATATCTCGCAACATCTGGTCGATACTTTCTTCAGCGAAGTCGAAAGCCTTACAGGCCCTACAAAGGACGAAGCACACAAAGCCTTACAAGACACTTGTGAGGAGATACATCAGATCCTTCTTGACAGTAAAGGACAAGCACCACCAGACACTGCTGCTCAAGTGATGGCCAGCTTGGACAAGGGACTTCATCAGCTCGTAGAGATGGTGCAAGATAGGTATATAGGCGAGTTTAGGGAGATGTTGAGGGATCAGAATCTAAGTGCACATGTTAAAGATGCTGCAACGAAGCACGGAGAGTATGAAGTGGTTGGTTAGAAGGTGAGTGAAAATATTTGGTTCAGCCTCTCAGCGCCTCATTTACTATTGCATCTAGTTAACTCATATATTATATACATAGCTGCATACGCAATCTAATTTACGTCGCTGGCACCAATCGAACGATGGCAGATCCATCGATCATGCCCCGGCAGGCGGATTGTAATAATCAGCTCCTTGTCCTAGTCATCTCATGTCAACTCGTGTCCCGTGCAACAGCTCATCATCGTTGTATCCACGCAAACAGCGACCATGGTTGGGCCAACACTCTTGATCTGGATGCGACGATTTTGATGTTAGGTCGCGGGTTGTCTAAATTCCGTTCGACTTCCGAGACTGCGTCACATACCCAACACTAGTGACCTAGTAAAGCCCCGTTAAGTGTAACGGTAATACTGGCTAGAGTCACGCCAGAGAAGGTTGATTTCAGCGCGTCTCAACAGATTTGAGGTCATGTCATGTTTAACGGCTTCTCTAGAACAAGAGCGCATCAATAGAGAGGTTCGTCAATCTGCAAAAATGATTACCCGGCCCCAGAATGAGAGTGTATGCAGGAACGAGTTGACATCCACAAATCAAAGCGATAAATGGAAGCGCGAACCAGCGAAACGTGGTTGGTCGCATACCTCGGTGGCATGATAAATTTTAATTTCTTTATGGTGATCAAAGATTCACGCATACCAGAGTCGAGGATGGTTGATTGGGCCGATTCCTTGAACCTGCTTTTTCTCATTGGAGTAACCCCAATGATACGATCATAGGACCTCAAGGACACTAAGGATTGAACCGATTGTTGAGGTCACCACTAAGTACCAACTCTATGTTTAACGTTGACCTCCTTACAGGCCTTGACTGAATGGAGAGAAGTTGTCTAGTGACATATTAGGTGTTTGCACTATGCCATCTAACTTGGCTATCATTCCCTTCCTGAGCGACATAAGTATTGCATTTGTGACAGTCGACCATATAGAGAGTGCCTTTCTTCGACTTGCATCCCTTCCGCTGAATCGCGCCCAGTGTGTAAAAGTCCAGGAACCATCGTACTTGTTGAGATTTTTTCCTTTTAAAAAGTTCTGTGCTATAAAGATGCCTTTGCTCCCCCGCTACGCCGGTCATGGTCTTTTAGGGCGCTTTGAATATGGCGCCATGGTTTCAAATTATGCGTTCATGAATTGACAGTGTCAAATCGAGCGTGCCAGATCGACTTGAACCTTGCACTGAGAGTCCTGCGTTGGGTAGACTCAAGAACGATGTAGCTTACCAGAACTTTGGTCAACTTGTCTGTCTGATCAAAGGTTTTCTGGTTGAAAGGCTTACGCAAGAGCTTGATGAATGTGGATGAGTATATGAGACCCTTCGCATTGGTTGAAAGAACAGGACTTCGGCTAGGATCTAGAAGCTCGTTTAGTCACTGCAGAAAATGGGGATCGTATTGATGGCGGCGTCTGATATAACTGTCCAGAGGCGCACAGTCAGCGTACGTCTGGAAGAGCAGGGCCTGAAAGATGTGGTGGTATCATAAATACGCCAAATCTTGTGCTATCCAGATGTACGCTTCAGGATTGCGAATAACGAGTGTACCGTATTGTCATATCATGCCCCCTTTGTCAAACTGACTGTTAGAGCTTGGCGTCCCGCATTGAAACAGACCTTCTAGGAGAGTCTCGATAAGATGTGATATTCGCGATGATGGTTGATACGGAATACAGCGCACCGCGCTCGATGATCCTGTCATTGCTGACAGGGTTCTTGTCTTATTCAGAGGCCAAGAGTAAGGACGAAACCTGGCCAAAATTATTCGTTTCAGCGTGGGCTATTGGTTTATTGTATCTGACTATCAAAAGCACTCCCAACCGTCGCTAAGACCTTCGTGCACTCTCCAGCTGGAGCCATTTTCGCTCGCTAGCCACTTTTGTACTCTATGTTCATCTGCGCAAGCTGCGTCCTCATCTAACACGTTTACTTCCCCCTTGCCCCACAATGCCAACACAGCCCATCCAATGATAATCATTCCTGGTGGCCTCTGCTCTCCGATGCTGTTGAGACCGCGAACGATATCCTTTAACGTAGACGAAATGACACGCTGGTCGGGCATTGAAGCTCGCTCGATTATCGCAATCGGCGTATGGAGGGGGTACACAGCACCATCGCGGTGCGTACCTGGAGTTCCTGCGGTCAAGGCTTCAACAACTTGCGAAAGCCGTGCGACACCCATCAAGATGATAAGAGTCCTGGTACGCTCGTATCCGGGAAGTTGTACGTTTTTGCCTTTTCTACCCACCCCAGTACACACCATAAACGACTCTGCAACGCCTCTTTGGGTAACGGGTATGCCGGCAAAAGTTGGACCACAGAGAGCTGAGCTGACGCCAGGGATGACGGTGGGTTCAAAACCACGTTCGCGGAAATAGAGAATTTCTTCCCCTGCGCGACCATATACGATTGGGTCTCCTTGTTTCAACTATGGCGCAAGATAAGTTAGGTAGGTCAACATAACGAACGAGCTATACCAACCCTAACGACCGTTAATCCACGCTGAGCTGCCTCAACAGCAGCCTCCATCATCTCCATCTGTGCACCTTCAGCATTACCCGGAAACTTCTTCGCAATACGGACTTGAACCGTCTTGGGCACAATTGCAAGGACGGCATCTGGTACTAGTTTGTCGGATAAAACCAAGTCAGCCATTTTCGTTAGGGCGTTATGAGTGGCTAGCGTAAGGAGGGATGGGTGTCCGGGGCCGGAACCGACAAGAAGAATCCTTCCAGGAGGAATGGGAGTGAGAGCGTGTATAGATGGTATGTATGATACGGCACGAGATGTATGAGGCACAAGTGGGGTGAGTGAGCCGTTATCATCGTCTAAAATGTCTTCAATATCTGCGTCGGACATGCTAGCCAGTTTTGAGATAGGCCAGTACTCGCTGACCTGAGCAACCCATTTGATACGTCTTTTGGCGCTCTCAACAACGTCCTCGGTATCATTACGAGGTGGTACTGGCCTGTTGGGTGTCAATACGGGACCGTTTTCCTCCAGTTCATCATCGTCATCACCGGGAACATCAGCTTTTCTTTGCCCATCTTTGGCTTTGGCTAAAGTTCGCATCCTCCCAACAATCTTAGCTGCGGTTCCTGCGTCTTTAGGAAGCCGCGATACGATGTCCCTTTTCAGCCGTCCAGCCAGACGGCAACCCTGGCCATTTGTAGTTACACCTATTTGGAGTGGTGTGGCATTTCCACTGGCATCTTCGAAGCGATGTGAAGAGGTAAATGTAAAGTCACAGAGGTCGGGCATGTCCGTAGTATTGACTGGTATGCCACGGCCCTTGCAGATGTTGTAAACATTCTCTGCAAAAGTCCGGCTAGCCCGGTTCCCGGTGACAGTCTCCGTCATGCAAACAAGACGTAGGCCGGGCGTCGAGCTGAGATATGAATCTAAGGATTCGACAAGCTTTTCTTCTCCAGTAGCTGTTGACGACCCAGGTAAAGTATCCCAGTTGATGAACGTAAGCTGTCCTTTCTCTGCTCTCCATTTTACTTCTTCACATGCTGCCGCTAACCCTCCGGTAGCAAGGACAGTTACAGTGGAATCAGCTTCCAATGCTGCGTAAGCGCGAGATGCTGCCAAAGAACCAGAACCCAAGACAAGTGTCATATGCCCCTGTAGTCGAAATGCGAGCAGGAGAGATGCCCCGCCTTGAGGTGTTCTATACGCCATTAGATCTTATTCAGCTCCTAGTAGATGATGAGTGTAGAAAGATAAGTCTTTGTTGCCCATATTGATTATTGCTTCTGGACTCTCCCCGGTGTCGTGCTCATGAGCAATTTATGAAAAAGCTGCTTACTGGTGCCGATCGGCATCCGGATAAGAGCACGTGGTTCTCACCCTCAACACTTCCGAAACTTATGACTCTCCGCATGAGCATCCCAGATGCAGCTGGTAGACAACGATACGGTGAGTCGTTGCTATCTTTTTGCCTTTTTATGCCTTGACATATGTTTTTCACAAGTTCCTGTCGCAGCTGACGGCTTTGTTCAACGCCTCCAAAGATAAGGGAACGATCTGGCTCACTCACAAACGATGTATGTGTGATCATGAAATCGAGATGCGACATTAACAAATGAGTCCAGTCTCTTATGAAGATGAAGATTTTATGATCACAGATTCCGACGAGTCTCGCGAGTATCCTTGCTTACTACGTGCAACGGACGGTGGTAAAAATGAATTCTCAACCAGGGTGAGTTTCAACTCGTTTATAATACCTAAAAGCAATAACAGGTTTTAGATCGATTCTGGGCAACTTGAGAAATTTTATGCAGCATATGGGTCTATCCTCAAAACATCTATGATGACGAACCTCCGCAAACGCGACAAAAAACGAGACAAGATCCGGGTTGAACAGGCTGCTCGGAGAAAGAAAAAGATGACTGAACCCCTCGTGCTTGATGGCCCGAAACGAGGGAGTGGGAGGCGTAAGCGGCAAAGGCGGCTCAAGCTCTTATTGAAACAGCAAGAGTCACAGCAAAAGTTCAAGGAACGAGAGGAGATGCGACTAAAAGCGAAAACATCCTGAACTACATAGCGCGTTCATAAACTTTCGCCAGATTTTCATACTAGAAGCATTGAAATAAAAATTGTGTTTTTACAGATAGGTCTTGCCTACGTCCTGTGATCAAATGTTGAAGCAAGTGAGACCTATTGAACAATGTGGGCGTCACAAATTGAACATGGCAGACTCGTCCCTGTAATTTCTTCGTCTCAATCCGCAAGGGCTGATCTAATATATATCGTGGCGTCTCTCCACGCTGCGAGGGTTGGTTGGGCTCTTGTTCGAATGCTTTGGTACAATTCACTCGTGATGGCTGGCAATCATTTGTCCTCGTGATGGACTGAGCACTTTACATCTGCTGGCATTATACCACACCAAGCGATTGTGAGTGAATTTTTCTACACTGAGATCATATTCATAAAGTCCTTATACAGCACTTTGATCAGGAGACATGGCCATAGTATCAAAGAGTAATCGTTGTTCCAGAAATCGTCGGAATAGCCGTCCACATTCCTCGACCTCCGTTAATGCTATTACCAAGCCACCCATGGAACAGCATCTTTGATCCATCTCTCGCAACACATGCGCTACCAGGTGCCTTTAGCCCATCTTTACCAGTGACAAGTAGAGGTGCGATTGGGCCTCTAGCCTTGGTATAAGGCCCTGTAACGGATGTTGCAAACGCATAACTCAGGTCATATGTCGTCTCTGCGAAGCACCCCGAGCTAAAGAATAAAAACCACACTCCGTTCACGTGAATGAGACTCGGAGCCTCCACCAGTGGGCCGTCGCCGTCATCACGATCGAGAATCTGCACCTCATTCCCGATTTTCGTGAAGCCGTCTGCTGCAACCTTTTGGAGCATGATGGGCGTGGATTTGATAGGAGGGTTGCCGTTGTTACATGAACCCCCAGTACCGCGGTTATTTCCATCGACTTTGTAGACAACGTATAGGCTCCCATCAGGATGATGATGCCCAGCAGCATCGATCGATCCTCCAAGATCAAGATGGCAGACGAATGGGTCTGACAAAGGTGTATAGGGGCCTCGGACTGTTTGGGATGTTGCAACCCCAACACAATGCGCGGTCGAGTCCTGGGCCGACGTTGCAGAGTAATAGAGAACGAAGGAGCCGTTAGGCTATGAAGCGGATGTATATAGAATTGATCAAGATGAAAGATCCCACGACAACAGGGCCACATACGATTTGGATCACCATGGGCGCCCATACAGCCTTGTTAGGTGCAAAAACCCATGCCCCGACATTAGGTAACGCATCTTGTCCCGTTACCTAAACCGAAAACGTAGGTTGTCAATACAAAACACAAGTTATACGCCTACCTTCCAGCTGATGAAATCTGGGCTTGTAGCCACCTGTGCATTCACTCCCCCGCTATTGGTTGCGAAAGCAAACCAAGAGCGTTCTGACTCCACCCAGATGATGGACGGGTCGGGGAAATTGCTGGAAATAACAGGTCCCCTTATCGTATCTCTTTTGGTGAGATTCTGATATGGAAAAGCAAGAGAAAAGCTGAGCAAGGTGGAAAATGCAAAGGCGAAATGCAGGAGATAATGGAAGGGCATCGTTGGAACTCTGTACAACTGAATCCAACTTCGATTGATATACCAAGTTCGCGAATGGCATCACTTCTCATGATGTACAACGCATACATGTCGCAGGACGGCTAAGAGGAACCGAGCAACGTATGCATCATAGCAACATATGACTGATTCGGGATAAGAAAAGCTGTGGACCCACCAGAATTCAGTATAAGTGCTCTAAGCTGGTGGGCGGATTGCGTGGACTGGACGCTGTGACATAATGACATGGGAAGCTATATCCAAACGTGACTGGGCGACTCTATGGGGGGTCTAGTCACTTGAAAAGCGAAGATGATCCAGTGTACCAAATCAAGAGAGTAGG
>JABCKK010008015.1:0-10395 GCA_018221785.1 Calocybe gangraenosa
CAAAAATGTTTTTAACGTGTTAAAAACATGTGAAAAACTACTTTGTTTTTAACATTCCCATTTTTAACCCAGCCCTAGTTGGCACACATTTTTGGCCGGTGCTGATCCGGCAACACCTCCAAACATTACGTCTGTAAATAAGTTTTCAGACTCTGAGCAGTCGAGAGGCGCATCAGGTGGACACTGTCCAGAACCTCAAGCTTTTCTATCTGGACGGATCCCTTTGTGAACTCAACTCCTTCGCCCCTTATCTGATCCAGGGTCATATATCGGAGGTCCGATGTCATTAACGGCATTTTGTGGTGCAATATTCCAACGATAACTCTGTCAGGGACTTCCTCCCCCAAAATAACGACGGTGTGTCGCTTGCCCTAGGACGCTCTCAGAACAAGGACACAGAGATCATTTGGGTTCGATCACTCACATCAGCGGGAGAGGGGTCGATATCATGCGCAGCTGCCAAACAGTAGGCTCCTTGAGCTAGAGCAGCCGTTATCCTTCCGTCATGTGTTCAAAAAGAAGAGTAATAGCCTACCAAAGTTCAAGGAAAAATTCAGCCAGTCAAATTCCCATTTGTTCATTTCTATTTTCGAGACTTCTACCAATTGCGCTCCCCGCTCGTGCTGCATGTAAAGCTCTTTTGTATGATAAAGTTGAGTCGCGGTCGAGAAACGGGAATCTTTGTCCTTTGGAGCCTCGACATATGCTTGCGCGACGTATTTGTATTGTTTCCCCGGTTCTCCTAGAAACGGGCTGAGGCCAAGGGCTAACTAAGGTACATTGAATAAGTGGTCAGAGTGGGAATGGAGTCTGATGGCTCGTCGCGTACCACTGGCTTAGTTTTTATGTTTTTTGTCACTGCGTAAATGGATACCTGCACAGTCTCCTCTTCCGCGACTGAGCAAAGGCTAGGTGAAAACAGTGAGCTTGGGTTATATTGATTCCGCGTGGCCGGCCTTGCTAGGCATGTCCGTATCAAGTAAGATAGGACGAGTCCTTTTGAGATTGCATAAATATTGAGCATGGTAGTGTAACGTTTCCAATGCGGCGAAAAACAGGGTTGTGTGTACATACTCAACCAGCTTTTTTTTTTCTTTTCAATTTTGGTGAGCGTAAGCGCGATCAATCAAACCGCTGATGAACTCGTGTAAGTTTCATCAGAATTTCGAAGCGGCTCTTTTTTCTCGACTGAAGGCATCTCGGGCGACCCCACTCCAGCTTGAGTAAAGGGATGCAACGGAGGGCATCTGGCGTCTGGCAGTTTGCAAAGGTAGTGTAGTAGAAGAGCTCGAACGTCGAACGTGAGCGGGTAGAAGCTGAAAGGGGGTGGCGCTTAACCTGGGTTTTCGCCATTTCGCCATATCGTAGTGTCATCACATAGTAACAGCTGATTTATGGTTGGTCGTCAGATTTAAGAGTTGGCAGTCTCTGAAGGAAAATAATTAATATGTAGATAGTTTGATGTCGGAGCACATATTCAAAGATCCGAGTCAGAACGTGGAGGATGCGCTCAACTAATTTTGGCTTTCCTGCTCATGCTGTCAAAGACGCATAGAGGAATGACATGTAGATTAAAAATATTAGTATAAACAGAATACATACAGACGGAATTGGGTTGTACATGTACAGGAGTGGTGGTGTATCACTATAAGCATCTCTATCAAAAACTCAACTAGAAGATAACGTTTCTCTTCTCTTCAACGTCAAACCCAATCAGAATACAACGTTGTTTTTTTTTGACACCATGTGTGGATTTGGATTGCATCAGGGTAGTGGTGGAGTAGATTGCGAGCTATAGCGAAAAAAGGCGTTGGAGGGTTACGCCGACTACAACTGTGGCTGAGCATAGCGCTTTGGGCACTTGCGTGTGCGAACTCTGTACGAGAATTTGGGCATCTCGAGGTCCTCGTCATCTGGGGTATCCGGAGACGATAGAGCGTCGTCCTGAACGAGGGAAGTATGGGTATTTGTGGTGATTATGGAAGGTGTATGGCTATCTCTAGTTTGGATGGGTCGAGTAACAACAGTCGATGTCTGCGCTAAGGTGTGAGCGAACGAACTGTGCTGTGAGGGTCATGGGTGCCACGTACTGTGGACCTTGCACCGCCAGTTTTAACTGTGCTTTCGATACTGCTCATTGTGTAGAATGAGTCGCTGTGACTTGTGTGTGTGTTGAAGTTGGTGGTGGTGTGTTGTTGGGGGTTCTGCTACGTGGCGATGGGGCTTATATACGTATGAATCGATAAATGGGCCCCACAGATGGTTGTCGCCTGTTAACAGCCTATTCAGCACAGCAGTGGTGACAGGTCTGCCCGAAGGCAGTGTAGGGCCAGGCCTTACGTAATCAACGCTCATTGTCTTCATACCTCCCCGACACAGGCTGGCTGCTTCGGTTACTCGGATGAGATGTTAACCAGAAGGCTTGGTCTTTTACTTTGGATCGCTTTTGTTCATCTCGCAGGCATCTATCTATTCACTCGTGGCTTTCTTTTGACCCGTCTGTCTTTATCTGACCACACCACGTGCTCAAACCACAGTTGTACATTGCCACCAACTCACAAGCGCGCTATACTGCTCATAATAGATGCTTTGCGCTTTGACTTTGTGGCACCGGATACACCAACGCCGGCGTCAAAGTATCACCACAATATTTTGACTCTTCCGAGAGAGCTGACAGCGTCACATCCACAGCATTCGCATTTATTCAACGCATATGCGGATCCTCCGACTGCGACGCTCCAGCGCATCAAAGGGATTACCACAGGCTCCCTTCCGACGTTTGTTGACGTGGGAAATAACTTCGGAGGTTCGTCGATTGCAGAGGATTCAATCCTGAAGCAACTTCGGCTCGCTGGCAAAAAAGTAAGCCTAGCCTTAGCTCTGCTGCCCTTCTAATGGTAACAATGCGTTAGATCGCATTCATGGGAGACGATACTTGGATGTCGGTATTTCCTGACGCTTTCGAGCCCAACATGACTCATCCCTACGACTCTTTCAATGTCGAGGACCTTCACACCGTTGACGAGGGTGTCATCAGACATCTTTTCCCCTTGCTTGAAGATCCAAACAAACCCTTTGACTTTTTGATAGGTCATTTCCTGGGCGTTGACCATGTTGGTCACAGACTAGGGCCCGATCACCCCAGTATGAAGGCAAAATTGTCCCAAATGGACAACGTCTTGAGACGTGTCGTCAATTTGCTCGACGATGACACCCTCCTTGTTGTACTTGGTGACCACGGGATGGATCGCTCAGGTGACCATGGCGGTGACGGGGACCTGGAGACCTCGGCCGCTCTTTGGGTATATAGCAAAGGTCCGCCAATCTCGCAACGTCAAACCTCACCTCCATCAGGCCTTTTGCGATACACCAAGTTCCCCGGGATATCAAAGCCACATCGTACCATTCAGCAGATTGATATCCTGCCTACGCTCTCCCTCCTTCTTGGCCTCCCTATCCCTTTCAATAATCTCGGGAGTATAATCCCTGACTTTTTCTGGGGTCATAGTGACCTCGCTCTCGCTCTTAAAATCAATGCAGCCCAAATAAAAAAGTACTTGGACACATACCGTTCTAGTCCCTCAGGCGGTGAACTGGACAACTCATGGACAAACTTGGGGGCAGCGTGGGCGGCGACCCTATCAACTTCTCACTCTACCGAAACTAAACTTCTAGCTCTCAATAACTTTAATTGGGTAGCGCTCTCCGCATGTCGTTCCATGTGGGCACAGTTCAGCCCCGTCCTTATGGCTCTTGGGTTATCGGTGCTCGGAGTTGGGTTGTTGGCTACGTGGTGTGTCTACGAAGGCCTCTCTGCGTCAAAAGATGATTGGTTCGATTGGTTGGGTGTGCATCTCACCCGTTGCCTTCGCGGAATTGCGGGCGGATCAATCATCGGTTTCATCACATATTTTCTGCTTGGGTCTCGCTTTCCAGGAATGGATGCGCTGGATTGCGTCATTTTCTTCTCCCCCATCGTCTCGTCCCTAGTCGTCATCTTCTCCTCTCTACCCCAGCTGTCGCTCAACACCTTAAAATCAGTCCCTATCCTTCTAATCCTCCACACCCTCGCATTCTTTTCCAATTCTTTTACGTTCTGGGAAGATAGGATCACACCCTTCTTGCTAATCTCATCTATCGCGCCATACGTTTTCACTGGTTTGACAGCACCCGTTGCACGCCTTCGATATCGCATCATCGGGTTTTCGTTACTTTTTGCAGTGTGCGTTCGACTATCGTCGATCAGTACTGTGTGTCGAGAGGAGCAACACCCATATTGTCATGTCACCTTTTACGCTTCGTCGTCCCTTCCTTCTCCTCCCCTCCCTGTCCTTATTCTAGCAATCCCAACAGCCTTGTGCCTTCCTTACGTCATAGCTCGGTTCATGCACATCACCCGTTCCGATGTGGGCGTGGCCCGCTCCTTCCTTCCCGTAATCTTACTTCCATCGCTTTTCGCGGGTGCTCTTTACTGGGTCATCGAGTGGGCAGACTCGGCTGCAATCTTTGGTCATGAATGGGCCCCGCTCCTTCGTAGCTCCAGGACGTGGATAGTGAGGTCAGCATTTGGTATTGCCATCGCGGGAGGAGGCACCATATGGTGGACCGTCCCAATATGCTTGAATATCGAGGTAAAGGACGCTCAACCAGGACAAAAGCGACAGGTCAACGTCATTGGGTTCGCTAACGCGTTTGGATCACCCTATCTCGTATTCTGGTGTATATCCCTTGGTGTAGTATATGCCACCACACAACTGACCGGCCAGCTCGTACTAGGGCTGACGACCATCGCTTTATTGGCCTGGCTGGAGGTTGTCGACAGCGTCCGCGATGTTCGGAGTATGGAGACGGCCTTCTTGGCTGCGACGCCTTCCAGCTTGCTCGGGGTAGATGCATTGGTGACTTCACCCCCTATCCGGTTTGCTGACATCGTGCCCATCGCGCTCTTGGGTATCAACGCGTTCTTCGGTACAGGACATCAGTCCACTATTTCTTCCATACAGTGGAAATCTGCCTTCTTGCTCACACCGACCTACGTACTTCCATGGGCAGCAATAACGGTGGTGCTCAACTCAATGGGACCACTGTTCCTGATGGGCCTCGCTGCACCTCTCGTCGCGCTTTGGAACCGAGCACCCCTGCTAAGCGCAGCAGCGTCCCCAGCGGCGAGCAAAGCCCATAGTTCTAAATCTGGACCTCCAGCAAAGGC
This sequence comes from Calocybe gangraenosa, assembly GCA_018221785.1. Taxonomy (NCBI): domain Eukaryota; kingdom Fungi; phylum Basidiomycota; class Agaricomycetes; order Agaricales; family Lyophyllaceae; genus Calocybe; species Calocybe gangraenosa. The sequence goes on from JABCKK010008015.1 coordinate 5,210, forward strand.
ACAGCATGACCTACAGGTCAAGGGCGAGAGCACCCTCGCAGCCGTAGGATATATGGCCTACCATATGACACTCCTCCTTGGGACCGCAGTGAGTGCAGCTATTCTGAGAAGACATTTGATGGTGTGGAAGGTTTTCGCTCCGCGATTCATCACTGCCGTCTTTGGGGTTTTGACTACGGATGTGGCGGTGCTCATTGGGATTGGAGTGGGCGTGGAGAGGATCACTCGTCGTCTCGGGCGGTTGTTCAGGAATATGGACGGGTAGATTGTTCATGTGGGCTTTTGCTTGCAGCCTATACTTAGATATTCTGCTATAACGAGATGGCTGCACGTCCAAGGTCCTGGAACCAAATATTCCTTAAAGCAACATTGGAGACAACCGCACCATCCAAGCCACGAGCCAGGGCAGCTGTCGTCCCTCTATCTCGGACAGCAATATCCCATAGACTCACATCGGAAATAGGACCAATAGTACCCGCCGTACCTGGCTGTACATGAATCGCAAGCCACGTTTGATGTCCATCGTTCTCCCCGTCCAAGTGCTCTATGGACATCTTGTGGAAATAGATGTCATGAGCCGCTGCTACGCCACCCTGTCAGATTTAGAGATCGTGATGTGATGGGGGTGATCCCCTATTGCGTGTACGTAAAACTTAAAAACTCGTTTCCATACCTTATGATGAATCCCAAGTCCAACGGCAGCTTGGTATACCGTGCTATACTCAAAGCGGATATTTTGCTGTTCTTCCCATACCCCTTGTCCAACTTTAAAACCATAGCACCCAGTCCACGCGAGGCAGTTGGTGAATGTGACATCACGGAGCGGTTGAGGAGCACCTGGCCAAGCCACCGTGATACCAGTCGACTGAGGCCAAGATTTAGTGCTGAATGAGTCATCGAAGGAGATCCCGATAGAGTTCTTAACGATCACGCTAATGGGGGTGATTAGCACCTTTGGTTTAAATTTCACAGGCAGCCAATGAAGTGATGCACCTCTGAGACTCCTGTACGTCTACTGCGTCATTCTAAACAGAAATACTTCAGATCGGTGACAAACCGGTACTCAATATATCTACCTCTCCCAAGTCTTGCCTGTTGAAGATTTTAGCGTGATCGATTATAACAAAGCTTGAGCGTGTCGGCATAAGCGTCCAAGAAGCACCATCTCTGATGATAGGCCCGTCAAATGTAAATTCTGTGGTGAGCAGCGGAACAACCGAATGCGCAATAAATTTTCCAGTTTTCGCAGCGTAGTCACCATTAGCATCAATAGTACCTCGACCGTAAATCTTGATGTTACGAGAATTATAGGCTGTCCTAATCCACTCAGTTCCATCGAGTCCTTGAGAGTCCTTTCTCCACTCTTTCTTGTAGTCGGCTCTATTCCCTGTGAAGCGTATCACGGAACCAGGTGCCAAGTATAATGAGACGTAGGAAGGAAGGATGAGGTTACCGACGAGGAATACGCCAGCGGGTACGTAAACCACGCTTCCAGCTCCAGCTACGCCAGCAGCATACAACGCCGCGTCGAAAGCTGCAGTTGTTACGACCTGTCCCCCACTATCTGCTCCATGAGCAACAACGTTGAAAATGTTGTTGCCCTGAGATGGGGGAACGTCCGTTTCTAGAGGATCGGCGGCTATGACAACCTCACCAACGTCTGCTAGGCGAACGATGGCATAATTTGGCTGATCCATAGAAAAAGTGAGTGTATTCCCAGAAAGAGCCACTGTATCGTTGTAACTGAAAGGACTGATAACAAATCTGGGAATGATGGACTGCTGTAGAGACGTAATTTTTATATTGGCGGGCCCACCACCAAACGAAAAGTGGGCGTACGCATATCCGTCGAAGGCTGTTCTCGGTGGTCGTTGCTAAGTATTCGGATGTAGGGAGGAGTGACAAGTGGACGTACCGGTTACGGGGACATTTTGTCCATCTACGCTTAACGAAAAATATCCCGAACGAGGATATATGGACGGCGGATCGTATATCTGTAATGTAGTTGCTGCCACATGGAGCACAATCGTGTATGCGCTAAAGAGGAGAGTTGCCGCTTTCAACCGACGAGACTCACCCATTTTTTAGGAGGCAAGGTGTTCAGAAAGATATGAACGTAGAGTCCTATGCTTTATAGTTTTTTTACCGCTGTCAAATACCTTTGTTGAATTGTTCGAAGCCGCTGTCTTCGCCCTGTTCCGCTGGTACTTACGGAGCGCACGTCACATTGTATGGGCTATTCCGATATGATCGTAGTCTTCTAGAAGGCTGAAACTCCCAGAATTCACTTGAATACATGAGTATCGAAGTACTCATGGCATTTCAAAGCAAATCTAATTGGGTGCAGTTCTTCCGTCTTCGGGGGTATCATGCTGTGCGGTGGACAGACTCGTGACCACTTCTTAGTCGTCTATGTAGGCATATGGACCAATTGAAACTTTCCTCCGTCCAGACCCACGAACCCTTTTTGCCCTTCCTATGGCGCTCATCTCCGTATCGTAGAGATTCGCGTCGGATGCCGAGTCTTCATTCACCAAAAGATTTTCGCAGAAAATTTGCCTGTTTTTTTGGGTCAGATTCCCCGAGTTTATGATGATCAAGAAATTCTCGACGAACCTTTGAACAGCATCAGCCGACAGGGTAAAGGCAATCGTATTGATTTCGGAATGATTCGACAACGCTATACTTCGCCAGGTTGAGGTCGCTGAAACTACTGTCGAAACGTTTAATGTCCGTGCTCGCAACAAGCCCATATGATATTGGCTCAGGTTTATCAAGATCTGCAACAGCGTATGACACGGCTACGACATTGAAGTAGAGGGGCGTTGTGGCTTGAATTAGGACGTCCCAAGTGAAGTTCCAGCTCAGAATAATAATTGTGTGCATAGAGCCCTAGAATGCATTTAAATGAGAATAGGGCAGCATTCTGGGTCCAATTACTCACCGGGATGGGGGGGAAAATTTTATATCCAGCCACTTGGAAGATACTCCCTTCAGCTGGCAAATATGTCGCCTTCAGTTTTGAGCTCAATTCATGTACGTTAACATAAGCTCACTGTGATACAAGGCAAATTTCAAACAATTGACCTTATGATCACTCATAGATCTGGACTGTAACTTCGTGAAATCACGGCGAGGAATTCTCTGCCTCTCATAACACAAAACCCCGTTGGCCGGCACTTTGGAGTCCGTCACATCCTGGGGAATACACATGTGGTACTCGTTTTTTGGAGGACTTTGCCGCTCTGTCTCTATTGCGACGTCCCACACGGTGCTAGTGTCGCATTCTGCAAGCATGCCCTTAAGGTGGAGGCCCAGAATTACAGCTGTCTAAGATGCATAAGAAACAAGTTAAAGCGGGACTTGGCGGCCCAATGGCTCACAAACCTTTATCTCATTGCCTACTTTTGCAAACCAGTAGTGCCCCCGTACCAGTTCACTAGGCGTCGGCATCCCTAGAGATGGCGATAACAAAAGAAACAGGACCGGTCCTGTGAAAACGATTGAACGAAGATTAAGCATGGTAAAGTTTTAGTTCTCTTAACCCGGTCGTCTCCTTTGACCGATGTTGAATAATGAGTCGGTCGTATATAGCCGCTTCGTGGCGAAAGGGGGTTTGATGGATCGGGCTGTAGAAGGCAGTGTGGACGCATAGATTGATGTAATGGGGATGTACGCATCAAGCAATATGATATTCCTTTAATCATTTACACATAAAACATGAGTTGGAAAGAGGCTAGTGATTAGCAACGGACGGATGGGTACTAACAGATCTCATTATCATTCCGACCTTACAATGGAGTATGAGGCCGGCTTCCAACAGAGATACAGCCGCTCAAACCCGTTTTATCACTACCAAGGATCAGACCGGGGAAGTTTTTTGAAGTTCGCCGATGGACGACCTGGAAGGTCTTATGGTTCAGAAACCCCTTTGCCGATGGCGGTGAGATGCGTTCAGGAAATGGCAAACAACACTCACCTCAGGGTCTGGATCCGTGTATTCCGATGATATCAGGATCATCCCCGAGTTATTGCTCCGTTCTTGTTTCGAATTCGAATATGTTGAACGCATCGATAACCTTGCAATATATTAAGAGAAAGAACCAAGTCTTTCAATATATTTACATCGGCGGAACCTGTGGCGCAGTCACTCCTCAAGACAAGAACAACTGTGCTATGGTCTACCTAACTACTAACCATTAAGACAAGACACGCAAGGCCGGCTACGCAGCAGAGCAGTAAGCAGGGCCTCCTACCTGGGCTGGACGCGAAAGACCTTGAAAAAGGTGATGTTGTTTCAAGCCAATCGACACCAACTAACATTGCCAATCAATCAAAACATTATGCTAAGAAACTCCAATTACTCCATTGTGCAGTCACGATGAAAGTTATCTGTGCTACTGGCATTATAGAAAATGTGAATATGAATGTGGTCGGAAAAAAAGCACATATAACCTTTTGGTTGCTGCAAAAGGGGAGGGGGAGGGGGGGGGAGTGTTGAGGGATCGGGGAATGAAGAATATAGGTAAACCGACAATATATGATGGGAGCAAATAATGTGATGTCTAATAATAGTTACAATGTGAATGCGAAAATAACACTTTTTTTTTTCGGGCAGACGGATAGAATGTGTCGCAGGAAGTGGGTGTTGAGATGATGGAAAAAAAGGGACCGGAAGAACAGAAGACGGGAGGGGCAGGGCAGGGGCAGGGCAGGGGGGAAGAGATAAGATGAAGGGATAAACTATAAACAACACAAATACAAACACACCGGAAAACTTGTGAAAATGAAAAACTCGTTGCAGATCGTAAGATGATGGAAGAACAGATTTAAAATGAAATCACCGTGAACGGGGGGGGATAAGATGGCAGATAGCAGGAACACCACGCTGGGTCCATCATGCAGGTCGCCATGTTCTATCCGGACGATCAACCATGTGCGATACATCGCCCCAGCTTGAGATCGTTCTCCCACTCGAGTCAGTCGTTCCTTCTATTGTCGCAGGTGCAGTCACAAAGGACTGAGCAGCGGTGCTGATATCGGGCGGGCTGCTGCTGTTACTGTTACTGTCTACAGCTGGTCCTACAGAAGGGGGAAATTCATCACGGTTCGTGCTTCGTGGGATCTGAACTGGACTGGAAGAAGGTCCTGGAAGAACAAGCTCAGATTCCGGTGTTGGCGGTGCC
>JABCKK010008016.1:13140-24231 GCA_018221785.1 Calocybe gangraenosa
AAGGTACAGGATTCGACGATACCGCCAACTGGTGTCAACCCAGGGCGGGTCACGGCTCTGATCGATACGGTGAGGCTCGTCTGAACATGGTCTATCGAAGCTTCTTATGCGGCCGTCCTTTAGGGAAATTCAGTTATCAGAGGCCCAGAAGACATGGTGAATAGCATCTTAAAGGCCGTTTCCCCGACGTATGATCCAAAGAAGCCTGACGTACAACCTACTTTACCATGCTCTGTGCCCCACACGATGGCCTTTCAGATCGGTGGCAAGGTATAGACTCGACTCTACTCTGATATATGCGTCGCTAAGTGTGGATCAGATGTTCCCTGTGGATCCACGCGACTTTATCAATCCGGGAACAACGCCAAATGATGCTACAACATGTATCGCAGATAATGTTGTGGTAACTGATGCGCCACGTGTAGGTTCGCTTTATCGCTGGAGTCTCGGCGACCCATTCATGAAATCGTGAGTTGAAGCGAGTATATCTTAAAGCGAGATATTCGCTAGACATTTCTGTGTATCAGGAATCTTGTTGCATTCCACTACGGGAACTTGACACATCCCTCCGTCGATCCTCCCCGTATCGGGTTTCTCTCCACCGTCCCGTCCAACGCTGGCGACCTGCTACGTCAAGCTGTCGACAATGTCAAGAAGAACGGAGGAAACTTTGAACGTCAGTTTTTCAGCCCTTTACAACTAGCTTGCAGGCGGAACCTGATCTTGGTTTTTATTTATTTTATTTTATTTCATGGTCATCTAGCCTCTCTGGTGGTTGCGCCAACAGCAAGTGCAGCAACAGCAACTCAAACAACAGTCTCATACAAACGACCTGGAATGGTTACGCGAACTGTTAGTCCAGTACCTCCCACGATCCTAACCACTGCCCCGCCAAAGCAGGATAATGCCGCCATTGGTCTTACTTTACCATCCAACCTTGATTATTTATCTTATCTTATCGTTTTGCTTGTAAGTTTCTTGACTTAATGCAAACTATTCGTATTGTTCGCGGGCAAGTGAGACCTTCTCTAGCCGTAGAATTTAGTCGAGACTCTCAACTTGGTGGGTATGTATACCCAGTGACTCGAGTGACACAAGCCGTATTATACCATTGGCCACTCGGTGAAGTCGCCCTGACTGAAGCGAAAGAAACTGATGTTCCCGGCATCAACAACGGCGATGACGACGAGCTTCTTTCCTGCTTTGAGCGCCATAAAAGGATGTGGGCGACGTGGGGGTGGTGTATGAGGTTTTGACGTCTGCAGCGAAGATAACCAGGAGAACAGTCGTTGAAACATAGACTGTTTGGTGATAGTGTGGGTTAGCTCAGCCGAATGCGTCACGGGAGGGACAGAAGATATCACAGGTGCTGAGGGGGGCAAGGTCGTAGCTTGCTGTGCGGCTGGAACTTGTGCTACCACTGGCTGGCGTTGCCGAGGAAGCGGGGGTGGTAGTTCTGGCAAGACATCAAACAGATCACTAAGCTCTTGAAGGGTGGGCATAGGCGTGGTTCTCGCACTACACAACAGGAGATGAACAATCGTTAGCAAGGTTCGTAATTAGATCTTAAGATTAACTAACTTGATGACTACCATTTGAAAATCTGGCAGGGGAGGTGCCGATCTTTTGAAAGGGGTGGAGGGTTTGTAGATATTAAAGAATATCTCGTACGGCGAGTCCTTCTTAGACTGCAGCCGTTTTTCTTCGTCGGGATGGTACAAGGGGACTTCATAGCCAGCAGGCAGGAAACGCAACGACTTGAAGATAGAAGCTGGCGAAGGCGTTGAATTTTCAGGCCTTGCGCTGAGAACTATTCTGCATATGACTCACCATAATTCTTATCGTGATGTAACCAGCGGCTGATTCGTAGAGGCTGCCACCAGTCGAAAGGTCTCCTCACCAGATTAGAGAATTTCGATATCCAGAGTGGAAAGAGAGAGGTAATGCGCCTGAATACCGAGGATAGTGCGCTTGTGTTGTTTGAACTAGATAGGGAAGGCCATGGAGGAGGTACCGGATAGTACGAAGTAGGAGGGTTTGTCCTTGTAACTGAATAGCCCAAACGTTTGAGATATGTGTACACCTGGACCATTGGAGCTGATGAGAAGATGCCCATGAAAAAACTTCCAACAAACATACCTGCAACCGTTCCAGAGTGAGATCTTCCATTCCAACAACCTCCGCATAGGCTTGCTGCACAGTCATAGGTACTCCAGCCATGTTCTCCAACAAACCAGGACTCGAAAGATCTACATCACACTCCTTCCAGCAAAATAGCGATCCCCTTTCAATAAGATAAATGGCCTCTTCCGGCAGCAGTTCTAGACGCTTTTGTAGTTTCTCTATCCCATTTTCATCGAGCACTGGTCTGGGAGCAGAATGACCGATGGCAGAAAAGTGAATCCCTTTGGCCAATGTTACGTGGGCACGGCCGAGCTTGGGATACCACACGGCGTAACTAACGGCTTTACTAGCACAAGGAGATTAGTTTAGATACTCGACCTCTTGCCAAAATGAATTTGACTGTCATGTACCTTGAAATACCGCGTGTAGCTCGTAACGCGTCGAACATGGCAGACCTAGCATGATCCAAGATATGGACTTGTAGGCCTGAACCACCGCCTGGCTTTGGTTCAAACTCTTTTTCACCTCGTTTTGGTATCACGGGTCGCGCGATGCCCGGTCTATGGGGAATAAAATGGATTAGTTGCGTCTCTCTCTACCTGGATGATATCTCACAATTTTGTCCAATCAAGACCTTCTCCCTCGTCTTCGGAAGATTGTTGATCGTCTTCTCCCTGATTTTCATTTAAAGGCTTGTCAGGTAGAGATGTAGGTTGTTCATATACATCGTCCATCTCGAGTATTGAAAAGGTACAAGTTTGTGGATATGGATATGGATAATTGAAAGTCGACCAAATATTCAAAAATACTCTGTCTTGCTGGAACGGAATGCTTACCATCGCTCGTGACTCGTGTATCCCTTTCTTGATATCCTATATAAGAACTAGAGAATCACTATACTACCCTAGCTTCTGAAATACTACGGCTTAACACTGTTACTTGTCAGGCCTCAGGCCTCAGGACCCAAGTGTGACCAAACAAGGTATGTAACAACCGACTTTCGCTACACTTGCCTCACTCGTACCAACTCCAATTCCAATATGTTTTCACAAACAAAAGGTATAGTAATCGTTTGTCCAGTGACATACATATTTGTACTAGCCCGACCTGATTAGCTCCGGAACCCCAACGGAAGCGCTTGGTTCTCCACCCTCGTACAAAACCGACAGCAGACGAGCAAGACGCGTCAGCACCCAAGTCAGATTCGGATAATGACGAAGAAGAGGCCCCAGTAGAAATGACTGAGGAAGAGGTCAACAATATGATCGGTGAGGACTTGAAGGAGCTATTCGCAATACGCAACCTGGACAAGGCCGAAGAATACTTTAAAAGATTACCTTCAGCTCGCCACCCCAGACTTGTCGACAAGCTCGCCTCCCATGCCGTCGAATCAAAAGAGACAGATGCCGAGCTCCTGGCAGAATTGTTCACTCGTGCTGTGACGAATTCACTATGCTCAGCTGCCGCCTTTGAAGAAGGATTCATCCCCCTATCAGAAGTTATTGAGGACATTGCGATCGATGTACCCACGGCATCGAGCCTGTTTGCAACGATCGTTAAAGGTGCTGGTCTGACGAGGAGCAGAAAGCACGGCTGGCGTCGAAGTCGATGGACTACGAACAGCTTCTTTCACTGCTATCGTAGAATCTCATAATGGCCCTTCTGCATAAACTGTATCTAGTATTTTCTGTTTATCTTTTCATGCCGAGTTCTTGGCATCCGTTTTCTCTCATCATACCTTTTTGTTGTAGTGTCCCCCCTGTTGATAGGAGTACATAGGTACTTACAGCAACGTAGTCTTTGTTATGCACCCGCTCTCGAATGCTCGAGTCAATTGCCCTCTGCTTTCTGATGATCTAGTGCCCTCAATTCATTTAAAGTCAATCTAGAGACTTTGCTTGTTATTTCTTACTTTCTACAAGTATTATACATAGTCGTTTAGTGCAGCAGATGGGGGAGGAAGGAAATGAAACATATACAGTACGAGTTACTATTGATAGGCTTGTCGGGTTTATGCGGGCGATGTACGGCGAACATTTTCACGTTCCCCCTGTGTGCCTGCGAGAATCTAGCAGCGTGGATTTCCTCCAACAGGATTGAATCAACGAGAGATCATACATATGCATATGCATGTTAGATTAATGTCTTGCGGCTACTAGTATCCCAAATATGACGAGAGTGATAATAGCTAGTACAGCCGTGATCCCCACCACTGGCAATCGGCTAGCTGGAAACATGCCTTTCGTAAGGAGTGTTTGAATCACAAAATATCGATAAACCCCTGCAATTCTAGTAAATATATGTAATAACAAGTGTTGCAGCTGAACAGGCATACCGTGATACAGGACAATGAGCCCAAAAACAATTAAAGTTGCTCCAAGTGGACGCGCGAATCGTTGAATCTGCATCAGTGTAGGGCTATTAGCGACAGTAGCAGGCGAACTGGCGGCAGAAATAGCAAAAAGCTGAACGAGGACTGAAAAAAAAATGAAGGATAAAAACTAAGCCATGCACTACACTCTAGAGGGGAAATAAATGATGTCACACACCAACACCTGTCGATGCCACCAACAAACTAGTTCGGACATATGCCAAGAAGGTACGCTCAGAAGCTAGATGGTCTCTGGCCACACTTCCAGAGTTCTCTAACATTAGGGTGGGTTTGAACATTTCTGAAACATGTCGCCATGAGGGTGGTTTTTCTTTTCGAAACTTTTTTAGTCGATTGAGCGAAGGCGCAGGCGTCAAGCTGGGGGTAGGGAATCGTCCCTGGAAAGGTTCTAGATAAGGCTCTTGTTCTACTTCACTCTGAGTGTTGGAGTCGTTCTCAGACTTCAAGGTGGGTGTAGATGGTGGAGTGTGAACGCGTTCAAGATGAGGGAAAGACGATGACTGTTTCTCGTGCGTTGATTCCATGTGAAGTTAGAGTTGAACCAAACTAGCTAGGAGGTGTCGTGCTATATAGGTCGTGCCGCGAAGCTTGGGGGTTCTACCTAAACATATAAAGTCTAGCATTCCATTCCGAAGCTTGCCGCAAGGAAACCATTCAGTGTACCCCATGTAGCTGACGTAATGTCTGAATGCTTCACACGCTTGGCATTTTGCTACAACTTTGAAGCGGATGTTATGTAGCAAATATAGCTCCGAGTCCCATAGTGTCATAAATATGGTTGATGGGGCAGCGGATCTCGCTGTCAGCCGATTGGGGCGTATAAGAGGCACAAAAGGTCACAGTGCCCCGTACACAGCTACCTGATATCATCTCCTTCAAACCTGATGCCTGCACGGGCAGCACAGATTAGAGGTATCACTGGTTGGATTGACGGCAAGTCTCTAGACGACGAGCAATGCATAGCATGAAGCAAGGCTCTATCAAGCTGAGCGCGCCTTTGATCGTTATTGGCGAGTTAAGGCAGATGTACCTCCAGAAGCGGGTTTAAAGGGCCGTTTGCGTGATTTAATACCAGTTTGCATCTTTTTCCAGAGAGAGCAACCAGAAATAGCCCAGCAAGTGAAGGAAAGAACGATGAAGTTGAGAGTGATTTGTAATTTGTTGATTTGGTAACGTGTTATTTGGCAATGCCCCTGGAATCAAATACCTGAAATACAATACCCCCATGCTGACTTCGTTTCCAATCGGCCACGTTCATCATTACCTACTTAGTACCTCCGTCTCTTTACAGGCTTTTGGTTTAACGAGACTACAACCAAGCTCACTCGAAACAGGCCCATTCATCTTTGCTGCCCACACGCAATTTGACTATGGACGGATTCCTCGCCGAACTTCGCAAGATTCCACCCGTCACTCGATTCCTATGCGCCTCTTCTGTTGGAGTGACAATCCCTGTACTCATGAATATAGTCTCGGGGTATAAGGTTGTTTATACGTATGGGCTAGTATTTAAGCAGCTCCAGGTAAGTTTGCTAAGCTTCCCCTGCTTTAAACATCAAGTCATTCTATCTAATAGCTATGGAGGTTATATACAAGCTTCTTTCTCGGAGGCGAGTTTAACTGTCTCATGAATGTGGTCCCAAGCGTCAAGCAGATTTAACAATGTTTACCGTATAGGTTCGGGGATCAACTTTATCTTTGACCTCGTAATGCTCTAGTTGAGTTTCTTGTTCATCGGGCTTCAATTTCCCCACAAGCTGATATTTATACTTAATGTTCCTAGTCGCACCGGGGACCAATTGGAAAATGGACCATACTTGAGAAGATCAGCAGATTTAGCTTATCAGCTACTCTTTGCATGTGGATCCATTATTGTACGTTTGACTACTTTACATACTACGCTTATCCTTAACAAAACCCAGGTAGCCACCACTCCTCTCGGCGGCATGCTTTTCTTTCACCCTCTCCTTGTCTGCCTCTTATACGTTTCATCCGCGCTCGCTCCCCTTGGCGCGCAAACCTCCCTAATGGGCCTGGTCACGATTCCGGTAAAATACTTCCCCTACGTCATCATTGGAATGGATCTATTGATGGGAGGCCCTGGATACGCCGTGCAAGCGGTCGCCGGAGCGGTTGTGGGACACTTTTGGTGGTGGGGTATTTGGGGAACGGGGGCTGGATCCAGGGGAGGAGTGTTGAGTGAGTTTGGAAGGGCTCCTGCTTGGATGAGGAATTTGGTTGGGGAGGGAAGGGCACCTCCGCCTGCTCCTGGTGTGAATGAGGGTCGAGCTGGTGGGGTGCATGTTGTACCGCCTCGAAGGACGTTGCCGACGGACGGTGGAGCAAGAGGAGGAGGAGCATCGACAGGAACTCTGCACAATTGGGGCTCAGGAAGGCCACTCGGTGGTACATGATAAAATAATACATGTTTTCCCCAGGAAAATGTTCACTCAAACTATAGACTTCCACAGCCACTGTTTCTCAAGTGTTTAGACATTGTTTCTATGTAGTTATAGAGAATGCATGCCGAGAGAGAGAAGTAATTCTTGTTTGCATGCTACGTACATAAATGGCTCCAGCTCGAATTTCTTGAGCGTGACCATGTGTACGTGTTTGGTTTGGCATGACACAGCAATTGGGAAGCATCATAACTGTAACTATTATTAGCACCCATACTAACATACAAAGACACGGTTCGAGTTCGGCACCACCTGATATGATTGTTCTAGGTTACTTCCCTGCTACCATCACTCCTCCTCCTTCACTCTAATCAGCGCCTCCCTTCGTCAATGCCAGAGCTGTCCAACGCCGTGATCAGCCTCTTTCACGCAACACGGGCTGCACCAGAACAGGCACAAGCGCTCCCTTCTCTTACCTATTGACCAAGCTGTACTGATAAATGACTATGTAGGGAGGGTTGTTGAGTGGAAAGGATCCATCAGCTTACAACCCTGTTGATCCTATACGCCTGTGGATTATCCAGCTTGGTGCGGGTTGACGGATCCAAGATGTCGCCTCCATTTTAACGCTCTTCTTGTACAGGCATCATCATCAGCACCGCAAGTTTGCTTTCCGTCATCCTGCGCAAGATTCGCCAGCCTAAAGTTATCGCAGAGGTCCTCGGGGGGATCCTTCTCGGTAAGTGTAGAACAGGGCAACTTCCATCCTGCAACTCATCACTTTATACGCATATATCCACCTAGGCCCAACTGCTTTCGGTCCGTTCTTCGATTCTCGGTGATTGATGCACCTCACAGAAAGATTAGGTCGTATACCCGGTTTTACCCAACATGTCTTTCCTGAAGACTCTCGTCCCTTCCTTAACCTCACAGCCAACATCGGTCTTTGCCTCTTCCTGTTCATCGTCGGCCTGGAAATCGATGGTAAAGTTATAAAAAACAACGTCCGCCTTTCAGCAACCGTCGCTCTCGCAGGCATGATCCTCCCCTTCGGAATTGGCGCAGGTCTCTCCGTTGCGCTTTACAAACAGTTCATAAGCGAGTCCATACAGTTCACTCATTTCATGCTCTTTGCTGGCGTAGCGTTTTCTATCACTGCTTTCCCCGTACTTTGTAGGATACTCACGGAGCTGAAACTGTTGGATACGACGGTGGGCATAGTCGTGCTTTCTGCGGGTGTAGGAAATGATATTAGTGAGTGCTCATCAAGCATATGCACATATATGCGCTCGTAACACCGTTGACCTATCTCCCTCACAGTCGGATGGACCCTATTAGCGCTCAGCGTTGCACTCGTCAATGCAGGCTCCGGCGCTACCGCAGTTTATATTCTCCTCGCCTGCGTAGGATGGACGATCTTTCTCTTATTCCCTGTCAAATTCGCTCTTCGATGGCTGGCCCGAAATACTGGCTCCAGTAAATTTCAAGTTCTAAATTTAAAATAAGTTTCACTAACCCACGCGGATTTAATTTCCTGTGTTATTGTAGTCGAAAGCGGACCGACGTTGGTGTTTATGACAGTCACGATATTAATAATGTTTGGGTCCGCCTTCTTTACAGACGTCATTGGTGTACATGCTATTTTTGGTGTGTGTTTCTGAATAAAAAATAGAAGCATTGTGGGGTATAGGGCCACCTAATTTGTATTCATTTTATCCAGGCGCGTTTGTTACCGGAATGATTGTCCCACGTGAAGGAAACCTCTCTATCGCTTTAACAGAAAAGCTAGAAGATATGGTCGCTATCATATTCCTCCCCTTGGTGCGTCCTTGCGTTTGTTGTGTCATCGAAGGATTTACAATCTCGCTGTAGTACTTTACGCTATCAGGATTATCCACAGATCTTGGACTCTTAGATGACGGTAGGCCTTTTGTCAGCAATTGCAGGAAAAGCCTAACTCACATCAAAGGTATCACCTGGGGCTATACCTTTGCTATCATATTTACTGCGTTTACCGGAAAGTTTGGAGGTTGCGCTCTCGCAGCCAGATATGTTGCTGGTTTCAACTGGAGAGAGGCGGGAGCTATCGGTTCCCTTATGAGTTGTAAAGGGCAAGTCACATCTGGCTTGAATTCGGTTCTCACTTCTCACTGCTGACATATGGTCACACTTCCTGTCTTACAGATTAGTCGAGTTGATTGTTCTCAATGTTGGATTATCTGCTAAGATCCTCACCCCTGTCAGTACCTCCAGCTCCTCCAAAAATGTTGGTCTAGTATATAGCTGCTGATACCTTTCTGTTCTCAATCAGCGTGTATTTTCGATGTTCGTACTCGAAGCACTCGTCCTTACATTCATGACGACACCTCTGGTTGTTCGGTTTTATCCACCTCATGTGCGCAAGCGTGTCAGCGCCAATGGGTCCACTTTTGCCAACGTCACGGATGACGAAAATAGGAATGCGGATGGAAAGTTTCCAGGCGATGATCTGGCGTCAAAGAGACGTTTTACGGTCGTACTGGATAAACTCGAGCACCTTCCTGGTGTTATGGCGCTTTCTCAGCTCGTAAAACCTCCTACCGCCCCAGCTGATACACTCAAGCGCTCATCCACTGAAAGCCGGCTTTCAACCAAAAAGCCAGTTAAGGATGTTCCAGTATCCATAGAAGCCCTTCGTCTGATCGAACTTTCGGATCGTACGTCCGCCGTGATGAAGTCCTCCATGGTCGGCACCTTGCTACAAACAGACCCATTGCTTGCGGTGTTTAGGATGTTTGGGCAGCTCAATGCACTTCCTATAATACCTGCAATGGCTATCGTAACTTATGACGACCTCTCTTACACTGTAGCTGAACACGCGCATGATCATGGCTCAGACATGATTATGCTTCCCTGGTTACCGCCTTCCATTGGTGGTGGAACCGCTTCGGAAGCCCATGGGGACTCTGCAACGACTCCGAAACCCACTACTCCCAAATTAGTATCCCACAACCCATTCGATCTGTTTTTCGGTATGGGCGGTACAGGCACCGGTGTCGAAAAGTCGTCCGCTGTGATCCATTCCCACTTTGTTCGTGGGGTATTCGCACAAGCTCGAACGGATGTCGCACTCTTCGTAGACCAGAGCGTGGACGGGGTTCAAGGAGGGGGTAATGGTAATCAACATCTTTTCCTGCCCTTCTTTGGTGGACCAGACGATCGACTTGCACTGGAGTTTGTTGTACAGATATGCGAGAATGACAAGGTGTCGGCAACAGTCTTGAAGATGATCAAGAAGGATGTGGAAGTGCCCCTTTCAGCTGTACCTCCGGCGCTTTTGAGCGCCACTTCACAGGCTAACTCGAATGATACAAATGCGCTCAGTGTAACCTCCGTACGTGGTTCTCCTCTTTGTTATCACTTTTCAGCTAATGTGGTTTTTTTACTACTTGTAGGGTACGGCTCCCTTCCCAGACACAGTATATGGCCAGCCCAACACTGAAATTCGTATGCAGTCTGAGACGGCAGATAGCATCACATGGGCACGCTACGCCAACCGCCGTCCTGACTCGGGTTCATCTTTATCCCCCGCCGCCTCGTCTGCTCTCTCCCGCATCGAATTCAAAGAATACCCTTCCCCCGTACCTCTCCACGCAGGCATACGCGAAGCTGAGAACAGCAGGCGCCCGAACACGCGCCTTCTCATCGTCACAGGCCGCTCGAGGCGTTTAGCGGTGGAGAATCATCGCGGGGAGCTTAAGGACCTCATGGCGGAGTACGGAAGCGTAGGCGCGGAAGTGAAGAAGACGATTGGGGACGTGGCGACTGCGTTTGTTGTTGCTGGATGTGGGGAAGGTGTGGTTGTGCTACAGACGGCAATTTTGAGTACGGATTGAAGATGTGGATGCTGATGATGACCTATTCCTTTCCTTTCTCTCCATCTCCCTTTCTCAACCCCGTATATCAGTATCCGGTTAATCGGGCACTTTGCAAGATCCGCATTTACGCAAGTAACATCATCGACATTGACGACGTCTTTTCCATCGACACTTCTACTCTTACGAACCCACTGCACATGCAGCTCACGACACGTCGCACAGCTCTACCTTGCCTTTATTTATATCAGCAACGCATTCGACGCTTTCCTTGCTCTGTACTATATGTATTCGTCAAGTTCGCACCAAATGAAATGATTTT
>JABCKK010008017.1:0-24047 GCA_018221785.1 Calocybe gangraenosa
TCGGAGAAGGAGCAAACTTGTCCGATGGTAAATTGGGCAGCCGAATTGGCATAGGTCAAAGATGCATCGTTTGGTCCTTCAACGAGCGTGGCTAGATTGGGTAAAGCCTTCATTAGTTTATTATTAGGCTTGTAAAAATGAAAAAAGGAGATATTTTTCATAGTTCTCGTCGTGGTCAATTCAAATGTATTGCAATTACACTCAAAAAAGTAGAACAAAGGATTAAGCTTCTTCAAAAGTGACGCACCAGTGCCGATAAAGGATCCCGAGTGATCGGAGGTGTGAGTTACTCTACCTTGGTGCAAAGCCCATGTCGTCCTTCCGTCTGCACCAACACCCAGGATGTCGGCGCTCACAGGCTGTGGTTCAAAGCCTGGAATATACAAAGAAGTTGTTTGCGCTTCCGCAACTAAGGATCTGACATATAAGTGGAGTGATTTGAAGATTCAAGATCCGTTCCTGACGCTGCAGTGAAAGAGCGAATGTCATAAAGGCCATTAGACAAATCTTGGCCGTAGCTGCGGCAGAGTTTCGGCGAATCATCAGTGGCATGGGAGTCAACTGGTATCCCAGATCAATCGTGACCGCAATCTACGGGCCTGAAATGGAGGGAGTCGACCTCACAGCTGTCAGATTAAGGTATTTACATACTGTTTGCAGCAGCCACAGTATGGTGTTTAACCCGTATGAATGATTGCGAAGAGCTCAGTTTCAAAGATGAGAGGAGGCAAAGCTAGGTTTGTATAAATGACAGCGACCTCGCGCGACTCATGCGGTTGTCGCGGTTCAAAGTCAAGGACATGAAATTAAAACACCGCGATCACTCTATGCATGTGAATAAGCCATCTACTGTACTCAGTAGTTCATAACGATTGAACAACAGACAAAAAGGTACATACAACTTTTTACTTGGGGGTAGCAATTTCGACAAAACAATAATTGTAAGTTAAAGCATCAAGAAGTTTCCAAGAAGAAGGGAAAAAAATCAGGGCCCGCAGTCATGATTCGATTTTCATGCCATCATCAAAAGATGCGTTGATGTTTATCTGTGTAAGCGGATTGTGACCTATTCGTGCGGGTGTATTGACGCCTGAATGACTAGGCGACATACCGAGGTGTGGTGTGATGAGTCCACTACCTCCCGCCCCAAATAGGAAGCCGCCACTAAGTCCATCCATGGTGTTGTATCCTGAAAAAAAAAAGAGCAGGCGGTCAGGTAAATAAAGCTAGGAGTAACGATAATACAAACCGGGAACGAGAACGCTGTCCCAGAATCCGCTACTTAGTATATTATCCATGGTTAAAGACCCCATGTTATCTTCGGGGGGATTCGGTGCCATTGTCGGTGGGAAGGTTGACATATCGACAACAGGACCCATCTCACTCTCGAATTGGTAGTCGTTGAGTATATAGTTTGTCTCGGGAACATAAGTTGCTAGCTGGTTTCCGCCTGAGTTACCTGCCGGATTCATGTTATCATTCTGCATCTGGAAGGAAGGAGGCTGGGTGATTCTGTTGTTTGTGTTATTAGATTCGGTGACGTCGCCGTTCGAGTTATTATCGTTGCTACGTGCGTCGACCTTTTGAGCAATAAGTGCTCGAAGGAAGTGACTGTAAAGGGCTGGCGTATGAAGGGGATTGGCAGCGCTTCTTTCTAGCATGTCAGCGACGTCAGAGGCTAACGAAAGCAACTTCTGCTCGTCGTCCATGAAGTCCTCAAACTCTGGGCGAATTAGCTGTGATTTATCGTTTAAGTCTTATGGATCAGGCCATGGAGTTTCAGCACCAACCTTCAAGAGGCTCAAGACTGCATAAGCGGTCATAACACAATGGGAATCAGGAGAGTATCTTGTGTATCCTCTAGGTCCCAGTTCATCACGAACAAGCGTTGCGCAAGCTGAGGCCGAGGAATAGCAGCGGGCGAAAAAATAGCCAATATCAACTGTCGACTTCTCCAATGCGTTCTGAAGTCCGAACGAATTCAAGACTAGAACAGCATAGTGGTAGTAGAATTGAGAGATCAACCTCTTGTAGTCAATGGTGAGGTTAGAGTCTCCTGTGATATCAACACATATGTTATCATTGACGATGAGGGAAACGCGAGGTGTCGTTCTACGTACCCTTCCATTCGCGCGAGATGATCCACTGTTGCCTCCACGCAAAAAGTTGTGTCTCAAATGCTTTAATGACAAGCATGTAATCGCAGTGCAACTGTAGACCAGACGGCGTATCGATTCCGGAATACAAAAAGTCCAGACATCGTGAGAGAATGCGCTGCAGTTCCTAATGGCATGACCGAGCGTCAGCTTGTGGCGTGGGTGCCAAAACAGTTTGTAGGTGAACACGTACCGCATAGGCTGTGAGCGACGTGTCGGAAGGAGCCGCGACAGATGAAGAACACCATTTTACAGAATTTCGGATGATTGCACTATAATCCACACGCGTGTCATTACACATCAACGATGTTGGAGCCAGTGGAGTGCTCACTCTTCGTTTATTGAATATGGTTTCCCCATTTGGGCGCTGAAGCTCCTATCCAGGCAAAAGCAAACGATCCATGTCCGTTCCCTATTGTGCACTTCTAGATCACGCGCTTTGCCCTCTTCGGTATCCTGGCTCGTAACGGCAGTTTTTCTATGCAGGTTGAGGTCCGTCGCCATTCTGAATTTGATATCGGATTACGATTCCCGTTCTGTAATGGGAGAAAGCGAAAGGGGCATACCTAATAGCCATGCCTAGAAGAAGCCATGTCTTATCCTGTTCATACCTCTCGACGGCGCCGCAGCCCCACAACGAAAGGAGAAGATAAGCTTGTACGATCTCCACTGACTTGTAGCCTTGGGCAGGTACACTGAATGCCAGCTTTTTGGCCAGTTCCGTCAGGCGAGGATGCAGCTCAGGCTTGGCAGTGTAAAATTTGCTTGCAATGGAGCATACTGCAGTTATTGATTAGAAGTCAGGACAAAAAATGTGTGACTTGAGCTAAATTCGTACTTGTCGTTAGCAAGAATGGTGAACGGGAACAGACCAGGGACGGGGTATGAAAATTACGATCTAATAGGCTACAATGCATCTGATGATGACCTCCTACGTCAGAAAATTATCAAAAAACGAAAAAATTCTGATTAACGCACGCTGACGTGATCGAAAAATCTGGGAGAGTGTTCAGAAGGCATATGCTGTGAGGGAGCAAGAGCCTTACATGTTGAATAAATGAACAACGTCCTCAGTAGCAACAAAGGTCAGCATTTCTGGTTGGATCTGACGCTCAATATACAGCCGACGAAGCGGCAATATCGTCATTGGGCCTTTAAGCGGCGTTAAGGACCTAGATGGAATAAATGTGGAAGGAAAATACCTGGTTTGAAGTAATTGTCGCTCGCAACTCCCACATTCGGCTGATCGTTGGAGTTAGTAGACCTTGCTATCATAGGACTGGCGTGGGGGTTTTGTCTGCGATTTGCCAAGCTAGCGTCTGCTAGGAGGCCGAGAGGATTAAGGGTGTTATCAGGCAGCGAATGGAGTTTCGGGGAACCAGGGGGCCCCTGATTATAGGAAGTGGGCCTCGTGGGTGGTGGAGAAGGCGTGTGAGCTATGAGCGCTGAGGTAGAAGCAGCTTGAGCAGAGGGAGACGGCGACCGCGATACCATGCCGGATGCGATCCCAGGATTACCAATCGAGCGTAGGACGGTGTCCAAAGTACGCTCCATTTTTCTGAGAGAGCGTGTGAGGAGCTCATGTTTCCTAAAGGTTCAAAATCAGTTGAGTTGAAAGAAAATAAAAAAGCAGCGGCTTACTTAGAAGAACGTTTACCTCGATTTGACTCTTCGAAGATGCACTCGTGATTACTAGCAGCGCATCGTTTGCAAGGCCCCCCTTGCTCAGCGCCAACACATTTCATCTTCAAGCGCCGGCAAACGGTACAAGCACTAGTTGATGATGCGCTTTGGTACAATAATAGGCATAATCGGTGTATTGACTTACCGAGAGCCTCTAGTAGGCTTCGCTTTCGTCTCCTCCTTGTCTGCTGTCGGGCTTTGGGATTCTGATGCATCGTCCTTTCGCGACTTTTTCCTACCATCACTGTTGGCGTCATTAGAGATGGACGATGCTGGGCGCTTTCCGTTCAAGTTTGACGAAGACGATGGGTACATATGTTCCACAGGGGGCGTTCCCAGTGTATCTGATCCTTGTGAGGACGGCGAGGAATAGTTTGGTGGGAGTGCCAAGTGTTGGGTAAGATGCTGCGGCGGCTGAGAGTAGTTTGAGTAATACGGCGGGTATAGAGCAAGCGCGGGGTCAATCGGTATAGAAGGCGACGGCGGGGGCTGCATAGACTGTGAGTGGGACATGTGGTGATGATCGTGCTGCGACATTGGATAGTCCTCCTGGTAGTAAGAGGGCAGGTGGTCAGTATACGACAAGGGGGGAAAGGGGGCATAGTATGATGAATAAGCAAATGATGTGGACATCGATTGGGGGTACAACGATGTGTAAGGTTCAAGCGTCTGTTATCCCAGAGGGAGTGCTCTCGACTGGCCCATGTTTTCCCTCCGGACATTTAAGTAAAACAGAAATTGGATTACTGACCTCGCTTTAGATTGACCGTATTGAGACAAGATCAAGGGCAACTGTTGCGCGTGGATTCTGTAGGCAATGTGAATCTACAGGCTAAGAATGGAGTTGTCGAGAACAAGAAGTAACGTCCCAGAGAGATGCTGAAGATGATTCCACGTTAAGACCTGGATTGACACGGTTCCAAAGAAGTTTGTCGGAGTCTGATACAATCTGATTCCTCGCGCTATGGTGAGAAGACGCTGATTTCTGTGCAAATCTTGCAGCTATACCCAGGATAACTGTTTTTAGCTACCAAATTCAAGGAGGCAGTCGGAGGGAAAGGCAACACGTTCCAATGGGTTCCTTGATTGTACAAGTCACATGCTCACTGCCTCAGTTTGAAGGTCATCTTGCTTGGCGACGGAAACCCCTCGTTCTCCTTTCAAAGTTCCTTCATAAGTTTCTCATAATTTGGGATCGTTTCTCTCACATTTTATTGCGTCCAAATCAATGATTTGCCCCAAGTTTCTCCAACGATCCTTTTTGACCCATACATGGACCCAACAAAGAAACACCTTGTCTACCTCACGCTATGTTGAGCTAAAAAGCCTTCGAAGTACAGACACCGATTCAAAGAAACATAGGCTGTCCATCACTAACCAAGATCCTCCACCATCCTGGGCCGTTCGGATGTTATACCGGATTTTCGTGGCCGACATATTCTTAGACCTTTTTGACCTCGCTCCCGACGTACTGGGTGATCCAGCTTAATATGTTTATAAGAAAATCGGTTATCTTTAGACGATCATTGTCCTCGACACTTTTCCCTAATATCTTTACAGTTTGACCCGACGCTTGTTCGAATTCTGGAACCGCTCCCAACGTACCCGGCCTTGTTAATCTGGGAACATGCGCTCTAACTTCATTGCTCCAACTGCGTCCTCATGCTTCTACGTCAGCATATCTAGCTGTGAAGGTAAATTGAACCCGGGAAGGTCTACCCACTTCTACACCGGCCCAAGTGAACTTTCCCCAATGCGCCTCGAAACGTTCTTTACCCTTGAACATTTTGACCCATCCTGACGCCATCAAAGGATTTTGTTTCCCATCGCTTGGATGACAAAACCCCCCACATTAGAGTTCGTATCGTACCAGCGAACATAACCAGCAACCGCCGAGCAAAATCCCAGGTCCATAATCCGAGCAGCTAAAGCTTAGCATGTGGATCTGTTACCTGGCCATCTCCGAACGAACTTGTAGTAACACGCTGCGATATAGTGTCCGCCATTGTCATCAATCCTTATTCTCAAAATCATGTACAAAAGTTAACGGAGCGTGTACCGCCTTTTTCAACTCCGCGACGACATAACTAGTATCTAATGGAGCAACGATGTCAAAAAATTCACACATGCACACGGTCCAGTCTCATGGGATACACAAAACGGGTTGGCAAGCAGCTCCGCTACCAACCCCAAATTATGCTGATTAGGCGTATGATCTCAACGCTGTCTGCTTAAACCCTCATCGCAATGCCGACTCGGATACTCAGGCATCTCTAATAGATGAACAAATAGGATGCAGGTGTCTTTGAAGTACGTTCTTGTCATTTGGTATCAAGATTACGTTTTGACTAACATATGCTAGCCACTCACCTGAAAAGTGGCTGTATAGCTAGAGTAACGCGGCTGAGCGACTCAGGATCATCTACAGCCTAGATTCATACGCTATGAACAAAGATGCTTATCTTTAACGCATGGAAATCATGTCGTCAGACTCGCCACTATGGCATTATCACTTGCAAGGCGTTCTGCTGATCATTTTGATGGAAGAATTCGATTTAACGATACTCATCTTTAACAGCGTCACCAATGTCCGTTCATGCTGCTTCCAGAAGAGCTCCCAGTGCGTGGGTAGACTCGCTGGGGCAGAATTCCATCACGTGTTGTGCGATCTGCCGCGTCTTCATATGCAACGCCCATATGTGTCCATCATTATGATTCTATCAAACCTGTTTCCTCTTCTTTATTCCAGAAATTGGCTACAATGGGAGGATATCAGCGCAGCAAGGTATCACTGATCCTGCGGTCGTGCCGAATGGCCACGTCCCATGAGCTCTTCCCCTGCCAAGCCGCGCTTACCCTAGTACTCTGATTCGCCCAGCACGCTGGATACGTCCCCCTCCTCATCAGGATTCAAGCCTATATCAACGCTCCCTTAGTCCAAAAACAGTCTCTCCGCTGGTACCCCCACCGCGGATTGATCACCGATCACAAACATCTCAACTATATCTTTCTGAGCAGCGGGACTGGCATGGTGCGTCAATTTGTGCCCCCCCCGCTTCCCGAAACAAAATACGCATTGAGCCAAATACAATCAACTTCGCTCACGGTGTACACTATGACAGTGGAGTATGCATGCTTTTCTTGCACTAAACACACCCACGCATGGCTACTGCACGAGGAACGGCCGCCTGGCCTTATCATGCTCACAACGGATAACGTTCCTCCCTATCATATGAGATCCACTGTGACAGTCGACGTCCAATCGCTGGTATCAAGAGAAGCTGGCTTTATCTGTTTGCGTCCCCATGATTATGTCCATCTAATTTACCTTTCTCGTTTGGTGTTTTGGGTCTCTCACGCTCGTTCAACCCGCTTTATTTCAGATCGAAGAGGCGACTAATAGACGCGTAGACGATACATAGCAGTGAGTTGTATCTAAAAGTATTCGTGTGGTGAGCTTTCAGGAAGATACATGGATTTTAGACGGTTTCTCGCAGCATGACAGCCGTCTTATCCAGCAGCCAAACGCTAGGTCGTGTTCATGATTCCCGTATACCCCCATCCAACGTATTGTGAGCTCTCCAAGCTACTATCTTTAAAGGGATGATATGCCCACGGGCTGGTAGACACTGTCAACGCAATCTATAAGCCCAGAATCTTGGGTGCCATCTTTACCGACGTCGGTCAATGTATATCCAAAACATTGGTACTTCCCATCATCCAGACTTTGATAGGGATAAATAGGACATAGAGCTCGAGGATCTGTTCCCGTCTTTTTTTCCATGAAATTTCACGACTCATGAGATCCCGTTGCAGCTTGAGCGCTTCAGCTCCGTGCTGGAAAATCCAGCGGACTAGCCGGAAACTCCAAACCTCATTCAGGTGTGTGATACGCTTTATGGACAGGTAAAGAAGTACTTTCTCGCAGGCGTCGGTGTAGGACCTGCTGCATTGTTGTATACTTGTAGCTCGCCAGCGGCACGAATGGCCACGGCGCAAACTCATACCAAATATACATCAGGCTGAGCCATCAGGGTTATGATTTCCAAGTGTTTATTTTGTACGTTAGCTCACCCCGATCAATAAAAGTACTAAACACTCTCTATTTTGTCATGTGGCGGCACGGCCGCCCGGGTGATTCGGTGCTCATGATGTGTCACAGTATACAAAATAACATTAGAAGTCTAAAAAATTACTCTTCTCCGGCCGGGTCTTCCCTGCCTCACACATGCAACTCATTTAGATACCAAAGTCTATTTATGGAAGCGGCCGTAGTTATTGCACTGGGTCGCACAGGGTCGCACGGATAGAATGTTATCCCTACCTTACAATTATGAATCAATCGTCGCAGGACAACCGGAGTCTCGCGAAACACATGTTATGACCTGATATGTTGTGCGCTTCCCACTCCCGTGTGTGGATTACGTAGACTAACAGCACATACGGTGCGGCCTGCCATTTCTTCCAAAGTCCTCAAAATTGCCCTGGCTATGTCCTGCGCCACCAAGAGCTTGAGCGAGCTGCCGTTGTTAATTGGCAGTCGCGCCAAAGGCCACAAGGAAAGAACCTAAATTTTCTAACGGTATAATAGGAAATCGATGTGGGGCATGTAGAGAAGGTTAGCCTTTCGCAACTAAGGCTCTAGGGGCGTTGGAGCTGCGGCTGGAAGGTAGATCGTTCTTCTGGTATGGCGAGAATCATCCCTAACTGGCTCTCACAGGAGACTAACTAGATATTTTCGCTAGCAAAGCAGAACTGTATACATCACATAATACGCGATCAACGGGAAGCCCTTGGGAGTAGATATGGCTACAGCGTTACCCAAGTCGCCTCGAAGGCCCTTCTGGCCAGCAATTTGGGAAGCTGGCACTATCACCAGCCTCTCTGTTCGTCGCATGTCCGAGTGTCGGGCGTCCACATCTACTATAAGAGCAGTAAACCTTGTGGTTTCACACGATAGGTGATGGACGTACTATTTCGGTTTGGCGATGTGAAAGTTGTGCCATCATAGAGTCGGTAGCGAGTAATGTTTCTGTAGAGCAAGTATAACGAACGTTCATCACTACTGCTAATCCACTCGCTGAGAACAGGGGTTGGTTTGTGTAGGCATCGTATTGCCACGGTCTCCGATTGATGTGGAACGCCACGGATGTAAGGAATCGGATAAGGTAGAACAAATGAACTGTCTGCACATGGGAAAAGAAGGGTGTCGCTTTTCGTGGAATGATACAGATATTGGAAAGTTTCTCACCTACATCTAGCTAGAGCAACATGGAATAAGACCGCGCCGGTGAATATAGCTGCCAAGTTGACGATAGACAAACATGCCAAATTATCTACACGCACGTGAGATTTTCAGTTCCATGCCTTTGTGAAGGGTGTCCGCGATGGCATCCCGCTACGATTGGATAATATGAATAACCACGTCCCGTGGAGAGCGATGTCAAGTCAACTTCGTCGACGAAGGGAGTGGATTAACGAAACTCGCCTCCAAAGAATCTATACTGCTTCGCCGAACACAAAAGTTGACCTTCATCAAGAATGTAGTCAGAAAAAAAGATCGCGGAGGCAATAGAACAAACGGAGAAACAAAACTAATACATATGTCTGGCCGATGAAACCCCCATCTGCGCGTGACCTTCTACTAGATAGGTCCTTGACTACCTATCCATGCTTATGCGGATGCCTTCAGATGCTCCAACCTAATACGACCCGATGGAACAATGTCACCGTTCCGATAGTTATGGTGGCATTTCAAAGGTATATCAAAGACGCGGCTGCACTTGTGACCGAGGATGACATGATCCTACAAGCATTGCTAGCCTTCGTTATGTGAGCTCTGTGGAGCCGAAGATGACGTATTAGTACATGTTGACATTGAAGCAATTGGCTACCAGCTCAACCCTGCACAATGTCAACTTCTTGAAATGAGGGTTTCCGAAAGGCTGCCGCGTTGACACGCCAATCGGCGACTGCCTGCTAGAGCGGGACTTCTTTGTGAGCACGAGCTCCTGGAAACATGACCAAATTCCGCCATGCACATTGCAAACATATGTTGGTCACATGCCCAAAACTTTGCAGTCGATTTCAGGCGGTCACAGGGGAGAGATATAGAACTGCTTATCACCGTTTCGGTGTGTATACAGGCCCTCCGTTAGTGCGACAGGTCCCATGTCGGTTTAACTTCCCCACCAAATTCCAGAAGCAGTCACTTGCGGTACCCTACAAGTAAGCCATGAGGCTTGTAGCGGCTAGAAGGTTAGAACCAGGTTGTTGACAAGAACAAGATGCGATCATTGTAGAGGTGCCATGTTGAATTCTTTTCGCGTGCAATTATATCCGTAAAAAGCGGCCGAAAAATCTTCGCATAATGAGTATGCAGTCCATGCCAAAGAACGAAAGCACTCAGATAAAGTTTTTATAGAGATGGACGTATGAGTATGCCTCTTATCAGCACCGAACTCCAAAAACAGATATATAGATAATTGATATGCCCGGAGAAACTCGACAGTGGGTGTGAAGTTGAGTGCCGCTGTTTTCACAATGAAGTAGAAGAAGTACACATTTCTTGGTCTACCTGGGAACGCGTTCGGCGCAACCAGTGTCACGCGAGGCTCAGCCCAATTTTAGACTGACGCCTGCAGCCCTGCATATACAAATGTGTCGGAATCCTCTCACTTTGGAAGTGAGTTTTGAAATGGTGCGAAGCTATGATTGCGAGGGATGAGATATATGAAAAACCTTAGTATGTGTCCAGAAGGTTCTTTTTTGGGATTGTGTACCGTAATTTGTGGATAGTCCGCTACTTCGTGTACAGAGCCCGCTAATTTGGTTATGTACTGATAGGGATGAGCATCCGCCATCAGTACGCGGAGGTAGAAGAGACGCGAGCTGAAAAATGTAAATACTGCTTTAGCATACATTAAAGCGGGAAAATGATGTGCATACCAGCTGAGATGTCTGCTGGATGGGACACGTAACAGACCGAGTTACGTGTAGATGAACAATCATGAATGGGGTTCAGCTCTTGTTTGTGGTCACAAACTCGTGCGTTCTCAAGCCTGGTGGCCCAGCTTCGGGATGGCAAACTTTGAAATGAGAAGCCATAGGCCAGCCACCCGTGGCAAAATTTGTATAAGCGGGGCGTCGGAATCACAAGAAGAAAGGTCCCCAAGTACCGCAAGGATATTAAAACGTTTTGCTTAATATCAAGTCTGAGTAAAACTAACTGAACAAGGCAGCTTTCGTGTTGCTTCGTGTTGGATCCTTGTATATGGGGGTTGTTGGGCACTGATTAACACATGGGAGAGGTCCTACATTCCTAATCAACAGGGGGGCTTACAAAAACCTAACAATGGTTTGTAAGTCCCTGAGAAAATGGTCCCAACTTCGACGACGCCATTGCCTCCATGACATCGGTAGCAATGGGGTTAGTAATGGACATGTATACTCAGCAATACATCGGATAGCATCCGGACTAAAGACTTACTTTGCTGCTTTCTCCAGTTGTTTCGATTAAATACACTGGTGAGATAGTGATATCAGGTTCATACTCAGATACCTTTATTGGGTGTACATAATAAACCATTGTACGGGCTGTTACCATGTAAAGCAAGATATTACGAACAAGTGTTGATACAAGTGTTGTCCCTGGGGGATTAAACTCGGTGTAAATAGGCTCGGAAGTGTGAAAGCATCTGAACTTACCATCAAACTGAACAACGAGCCCAAGATTTTCACCTACAAATCGCTCAGAAACACGGGATAAGCGTGCATTTTTACTCAGAGTTTAGCGATGTTGGTTGTTGTAGCGGAAGACTACGGGCCACACTTCGCCCTGGCGCAAGGCGCAGCAGTATATCAGCAGAGGTGCTGGTTGTTTGGTTGAGCTTGCAACGACTTGTCGGCTACGAACCCTTCCACCACGACTACCACCTCTAATCACCCTTTGGCCTCAAATATGAGTGCAAACCAGCGCCCATATCTTGTTCTGCAGCCTTCTGTTAACACTACAACGTAAGTAACTCTCGCTTTGTATCCTTAAATCCCAGGTATTGACTCTAGAAACTCACAAAGTGTCGTTACAACGACAACCACGACGACAAGTTATGCTCCAATTCACTTGCCACCCCTTCCGCCGCCCCTATCACCTAAAGATCCAAAGACATACCCTTTGCTACATGCGAATCTGCCAAAGTCTCTCCGTAACTTTCCCCTCGTCTTTCCTGGCGGCACCCGCGCTACTTTTCGTGACGGAGACGGCGGCGATCAGGATATGCAGGAGGAACAAGAGGTAGTGGGGGGGTCAGGTTGGCGTCTCCTCAAACGCGATGAGGAAGCAGACGGTACCAATGTTGTCGGGCTTGCGGAGGCTGTTGAACGTTATGGCAAGAAGCGATCACATGGCGGGTCGGATATGATGGAAGGCGTTGAGACTACGTCCAGTGTGCATGCTTCAGCGCCTCCAAGGAAGAAGGCAAGGGCAACCAACCCACCTCACATCTCCCCTATAAATGCTGCAGCGCCCCCTTCACCTCTACCATCACCACGCGGGTCACCGGCGCCAGAGAGTATCTGGCCCTCTGCACCCCCAAGCGGTGCATCTTCACCTTTACTCCAAGCTCCTCTCCAGCCCGATTTGTCTCTAACTACTCTCCTCACGCTACCCTCACTGTTATCTCATTTCTCCAGCCTCCCAGCTCCCCTTCAGTCACATCTACTCTTAACCCTTTTACGACATTCCCCTCTACCTGTCCTTCGGACTTTACACTCCGTCTTAATGCCCACACTTGCACGCGATTTTCTCACTCTTCTCCCGCCGGAATTAGTGTCCCATGTTCTTAGCTACCTTCCGTTTTCCACACTTGCCCGTGCATCTCGCGTTTCCCGATCTTGGAGAGCGACCATCGATTCAGATCCCGTACTTTGGCGTGACCTTCTCAAAAGTACTAAAATTTGGTTTGGCGGTGACTCGGAGAACTCATTCGCCGATTCTATCTGTGCAAGACGACGACATTCGGAAGGGGGACAGCCAAGATTAACTCAGAGTAGCAATACTGTCACAATATCCATACCTAATGCCCTTCCCCTCCCTCATCCCTACAAAATTCTATTCAAGTCGCGGCATCTCACTCGCACACGATGGGTCAACAACCACGAGCCCAAACATGTCTCCTTCCCTGCCCATGGGTCTTCGGTGGTCACATGCCTCATATTCTCTCATAGTCGTATCATATCTGCATCTGACGACCATTCAATTCATATATATTCTCCAGTGACTGGCGAACTTGTTCGCTCGCTTCACGGCCACGACGGCGGTGTGTGGGCTCTTGCTGCAAGCAAGGACATCTTGGTCAGCGGATCTACGGATCGCACTGTGCGTATATGGGATCTTACAAACGGCAGATGTACACATGTATTCGGGGGGCACACCAGTACGGTTAGGTGCCTCGCCATCGTAAAGCCAGAGTGGGTGGATGTGGAACAAGAGGGAGGAGGGGTCCTAAAAGAGAGGTGGCCTAAGCGACCTCTGATTGTAACAGGAAGCAGAGACCATTCGCTACGTGTCTGGACACTGCCTCGTCCAGGCGAAAAAGAATACAAATGCTTTGGTGCTGACGATGTGGAGGTCGACCCGACGGAAGTTTGTGTGAGTTCTTTCCTTGTAGATTTCACCCATCATGTGCTGATCAAGTATACCACAGGACGCGGAGGAAAACCCATATCATAGAGTTCATCTTGAAGGTCACGATCACGCCGTTCGTGCTTTAGCTGCTCGAGGGAGGGCACTGGTGTCTGGTAGCTATGACTGTACTGTTCGTATCTGGGACACTGCCACTGGTGCATGCAAATGGGTGCTCGTGGGTCATACTCAAAAGGGTAAGTCCGTAATCCACATATATATGGCGTATGTAGATGTTAATGTCAGTTTGCTTCCAGTGTACAGCGTGGTACTCGATCCCACTCGTAATCAAGCTTGTTCTGGATCGATGGATGGGACGGTTCGTGTCTGGAATCTACAAACAGGGCAGTGCCAGCATACATTGACGGGTCACACATCTCTCGTTGGTCTTTTGGGACTCTCGCCATCGTACCTTGTCTCTGCAGCAGCTGATTCTACGTTGCGAATATGGGATCCCGATACTGGAGAGCTCCGTCATACTCTCGCCGCTCACACAGGTGCGATAACATGCTTCCAACATGACGAATTCAAGGTTCTCAGCGGCTCCGATGGAAATCTGAAGATGTGGGATGTGCGGGACGGAACCGTAGTGCGAGATCTGTTGACTGGTATCACAGGAGTGTGGCAGGTAGTCTTCGAGGGCAGGTGGTGCGTAGCTGCGAGCAACCGGAGCGATGCTACCGTTTTAGACGTGTGGGATTTCGGGAAAGATGAAGATGATGGTTGGATTGGGGAACCTCCTGGTGGAATATATGATGATGATTATTTCAGCGAGGCTAGCGATGAGGATGAGGATGAACTTGGCACCATACGAATCAGGCGGATGACCTCCCTTGATGAGGATGAGGACGAACAGGAACAAGCAGATGTTGAAGCTATGGACCAAGATTTACTCGTCCCGTCAGACTCTGAAGCTGCAGATATCGATATCGACGAGAACGAGGAAGACGAGGGACGGCGACTCATGAGCCGGAGCCACACAGCTGACGCCGATGACGGAGAGTCCCCTAACGATTCCAGTGATCGCCTCTCTGAAGGAGCCTCTGGATGGGTACCTGATACAGCCGTGTTGAGTTCGCGGATACCTACCACCCAAATAAATAGACCACCTCGTGCAGGTAGTACATCGGGCCCATCTTCACGAAGGACAAGTGCGCTACCCTCCTTTGGGTCACGCACGTTACCTACAAATGATGAAACGCCTACGCGTCCACGGATTCGGGCGACGCGTCGGCGATGAGCCATTGCTTTTATTTGTCAACTTATGTATGCTTTCCACGTTCCACTTGTGTTTTCGCAATAATCCTCATTCCGCATTGTACGTCTTCTCATATAACATCCTGTATTGTCTACATATGCAAGCTCCCAAGCTTTAAGTTCTAGTATCAGTAGTTAGTTCCCTTTTTCGCTCTATCAGGTTTGGATTGTTATGTTCGTTGCAGCAATATTTACCATCCAAGAATTCGAATCGGCGGTCGATAGGCAAACTTCCATGATCAACTGAGGAAGAACCCGTATACATATTTGAAAAAAATGATTATGTATAGATTGATATTAATATTTCTTTTACATCATCGTCTGTACTATCACATTGCAAACCCTAGGAAGTCGGAAAATAGCCTCCCATTTATCGGACGAAGTAATCCTCGGAACCGCAACATCACATGAGTCGAAATCTCGGACCCTATGAGTGTAATAGTAGATGACGTTCTTGTGGAGTACTTGAGAAATAGTTAAAGCCACGTCCGGTTTCTGGTACGTACTTCCCCTCCAAAACGTTGATGTAGTGTGATGTATTTAGGTGTCGTTTCTTCTTAAGTCAAGTGATATCTGAAGGAGAGCCGTTGCGGAAGGAAGGTCATCAAATCAAATGAGTCGTGCTTTATGGATTTTGACATCCTCCTTAGGACTATAGTGATATACTGCTTAACGTGCTGCGTTAAATAGCGGATAATAACCCACCGATCTTGCGCATCAACTGCTACTGCTCCAAGTCTCTGCACAACTCTCATTCCAGAGCTTACACGCCCAAAAATTGTATGCTTGTTGTCCAGGTACGGCGTGGGGCCTAACGTGATGAAGAACTGGGAGCCTGTGAGAGGCCGTCAGTATAGGTTGCGAAACGGATAAAGTCCGGATCGTAGTAACACACCATTTGTGTTTGGACCTGAGTTGGCCATCGCTAGAATGCCAGCGCCTGTGAACCTCAACTCCGGATGTATTTCATCTTCGCTTCAAAAAAATTTCAGCCCTCGTGTCAATGGAGAGAAGGGAAGAAGACGTTACGTACAACTTTTGCCCATAGATGCTTGTACCACCACGGCCAGTACCGGTGGGATCACCACCCTGGAGCATGAAATCCTATTATTTACAATGAGATTGAAAGTAAAACAGAACTTTCAGGAAGCTTACTGAAATGATACGATGAAATACAACACCATTATAGTAGCCTCGCTTTGCCAACTCTGCAAAGTTCTTGCATGTCTATAAGACAATAGGTGTAAGAGATGGTCAATTAGTGGGCATTTTCAGACTGACTCTGGGTGCATGATCCCAGTACAGCTCCAGCTGCACGTCTCCCAGACTTGTCTCCAGAACCACTGAGTCCATGAGTTTGTAGGAGCGAAGAAAGGGTTAGCAGTCACATGATGCTTGTTTGATCAAACCTATCATGATCTCTTCTCTTCCTCCTCCGTTTGACCGAGAGGTGAATAATGCGAGCAGTGGTACAGCGCGTTGCATCGGCATCTGTGACTGGTTCGGATTTTTTACTTCTGTTATCAGTTTCTGAGCTAATTTGGAGATACCGCTACAGTCGATAAGCAAGTTATTTCCCGGATATCAAAAGGACTTATGGTTCTCGTCGGCATCGGGAGAGGTCTATCTACTCTTTCTATCACAAATTGGACGTAAAAACTAATCAAAACATATGTAGATAGACGATACCGTAACAGATGCCGTTTCGTTAGCGAAAAAGATGTGAGTTATAACGTCATAATTCTAAGTTCTTCAGATTCTTCCACCCGTTTACTCAATAGACTCCTGTCTCTTACTATCAATCAGCCTCACACTTCGAGTTTTCTCTGACACCGGTGATTCAGAGAAGATGTGGAAGGCCAGTGTCAACGATATAGATGGCGAAATCCTTTGTGTTTCTCAATTCACACTTATGGCGAATACTACCAAAGGAAACAAACCCGACTTTCATAATGCCATGGTTAGAATCTTTGTTTGTTTCCAAGTCTTTGATTCACATCAACCATAGGCATCCGAATCTTCAAGGGAACTATACGCCACATTTCTAGAAAAGCTGCGCCATATGTACAAGGTAGACAAAGTTCAAGGTACCCCGCTATATTCCCCTCTTCCTTATCAATGGCTCATATATTTGGCCTGTACTGCACTAGACGGAAGATTTGGTGCGATGATGGAAGTTAACCTGACAAATGAGGCAGGTAGAAAGTGACTACTATGCATACTTCTCGGACTAATTTGGTTAATCCAACTCAATCAGGGACCTGTCACGCTCACGTTGGATACACGCAAGTTTGAGTACGTTGATTCTCGCCGACCTTTTGGTGTGGGCAGCCAAGGAAGTAGCGTACTCCTGAGCCAGCCCAAGGGTACGGGGTCTGGTAGTAACGCCGTAGAGTTAGCAACGGAATGAATGTTTACCCGATGCGAGTCGTCGGTATTGGTACACCAAAAATACGGTCCTTCATGGGGCATGTAAGGACCCAGGGTTACACTGGGGTGTACCGGAAAATCGTTCTATGCAAGCCCGTTCTTCAGAATAGGGGCCGAATCCTTCCCTCCTCGTGTTTTGACGTTTCTCCATCCCCGCAACTTCCATAGAAGCCAACCCATACAGGTGAGTTGTTTTGATCCTGGGAATCTGTTCTAATTATGGCAATGCCCTTCACGCCTTCAGGTCGCCGATTCATGATCCATTACGACGTAGCTTGATTTTTTGGCTTTCAGGATTGCAGGCCCTGATGAAGTCCCTCTTTTTTAACACTTTTTTGGCTTCGGTGAAACTGATATGTTTGCTCATGAAAATCGCATTTTGGGAATTTCTCAGCGGTGCACACTCTGGTGTTCATGCCTCGTATCAAGAGACCCCGAAAAACCTATATGGTCGTCCTATCGTGAGCACTCTTATCGGGCAGGTACACTCTTCACCCTTAGACTCTCCGAATTTACCAATAACCCCCAAAAGACGCACCTAAGCACCCCAACCTAACAGCAAATTTCAGCTGGCTACGTCTTGTTCGCATCGACAGCTAAAACTCTATCAAGCGCTACCTAGCGGCTAAAATCATGCGAGCGCGACTTATGTATAGAAAAGCTCACGCTACCTAAGGAGGTATGAAACTCACTAACCTCATAATTTACAGAACACCTCGTTCATCTGGAACGCCAGTACAACCGATAATCTTGGGTGTGAGAGTCTGGTCCTCTAATTAGTGCCAGTCAGCTTCTTCTTATCAGACAAACTTACACTCAGTGCGTGTCCTGAACACTCCTATGACGAAGGTAAGAATGGATATGGCTGTTAGTATGTACATGTATATCCAAAAGAGCGCTAGCTGAGCCTACCTGCCCGCCTTGTGGAATTGAGAGGGCGCTGTGGCAAAGGTAATACCATGATCGAAATTTGATGTAGCACGTGCTCGCAAACTTATGAGTTGTCAGTTCGTACTTGGTCAGTTCATGCCAGCTACCAGCAGTTACTGTACTCTTTCCCCATAATCCTTCTGGAACTGCTAGTGCGCATTATTGTTACCGTGTTTGCTTCACCCTAGCAACAGAAGCATGCCCCCTCCGACTGGGCTCGATCCATGGATGGTAGGACGGCACTTCGGGGTGGTGATTGATGCAGGCTCGTCGGGGTCGAGGCTTCAAATATACAGCTGGAAGGACCCTAGCTCAGTCACTCCCGTCAAGGGTAGCGACCTCCAGTATACGTTACCTAAAGTTGAAAAGGGGACTCAGAAAGGCGAAGATTGGGTGAAGAAAGTCGAGCCAGGTGTGCTGTGGCGTCCTTGTCTACAATCTAACAACTTTCCGACGCGTCAAATATCACAGGAATCTCATCATTTGCTGAAAATCCTGCAGGTATTGCAAGCTACCTCCGACCTCTGCTGAGCCACGCCAGGCAGCACATACCTCCTTCGCTCGAAACTGAGACGCCTCTGTTTCTATTGGCAACTGCTGGAATGCGGCTCCTTACACCTCTGAAGCAGAGAGAGGTACTGCGTGAAGCTTGCCGCTTTCTTGTGCTACATTCGTCTTTCAAGATAGATGAGCCATCTGAAGTTGGCCCTTGTGGTTCCAGTATTCGAATAATCACTGGAGAAGAAGAGGGCCTGTTTGGATGGATCGCAGTCAACTATCTGATGGACGGATTCACCGGCCACGTCCAAAACCGTACGACCTACGGGTTTCTCGACATGGGCGGTGCTTCGACTCAAATTGCCTTTGAACCCGCCAACCCTAGCGAAAACGACGCAAAAAACCTGATCGAAGTTCGCCTACGCCTTTTGGGTGGACAAGAAATAAAGCATAAGGTGTTCGTCACGACTTGGCTGGGTTACGGCACTAACCAGGCACGAGAGCGATATGTTGGTCACGCCATTACTGAATTTGAGGCGTCGAGGGTAGACGGTCAAAAAGACATCGTGCCTGACCCATGCCTTCCTAAGGACTTAGAACTATTTGAAAAGCCCGTCCTTGATAAACCCTCGGATGCTCATACCAGTGAAGCTCACCAGCTGGTAGGGACAGGCTCATTCGAGCGTTGTATGGAAAAGACAGCTGTTCTCCTCAACAATACCACGCCATGCCCAGACACGCCATGCTTAATGAACGGAATACACGTACCTCCAATCGACTTTTCTGTCTCCCACTTCATTGGCGTTTCAGAATATTGGTATTCTTCGGAGCACATATTTGGTCTCGGTGGTGCCTACGACTTTGTCCAATACGAGCGTGCTGCTTCTGAATTTTGCTCCAGAGATTGGGATGGTATCTTGAAGGAGCACGAGATGTACAAGTCGCAGCTAGATAAGGATGGAAAGGCGGTGGGTGTTGGAAAATGGGATCCCTCAGTTGAACGGTCTCGTCTAGAGATGCAGTGTTTTAAGGCCGCATGGATCGTGAATGTGCTTCATGAGGGCATTGGGATTCCAAGAATCACGGACCCTGGAGGGAATGTTACAACCGAAGGCGACAAAGTTGAACAAGAGGCTCAGAAAAAGGGTCTTGGAAGGCCTGCTTTCCAAAGCCTGGATACTGTAGGTGAAATTGCCATCAGCTGGACGCTCGGGAAAATGGTTTTGGAAGCAAGTAAAGAGGTTCCTCTACCATCCAAAAACCATCGTCCACTGGTTGACCCCATCGACGAAATCCCAGACACACCCAACTTTCCCATAAAACCTATTCGTCCCTTCTGGACCTTCGGTGGTGTGGAGGAGCGTATCAATCCTCTACTTCCACACCACCTTACTCGTGGCTCACTTGGGTTCTCGCCAATACTTTTTCTCCTCCTCGTTTTTGTCTTTATCTTCACCATCATTGCATACCCTCTGAGGCGTCATCTACGTGCTTTATGCCTTCGGTCAATCAGAAGGGTGGCAAGACGTGATGAAACCTTCTCATTGGAGGAAGGGACATTCGCTCATAGTAATGGCTATCATGGTAACGCCTGGTCAAGCTCTCCGAGATCAGTAGCCCAGAAGCTCATGTATCCCATTCGCCGTGTATTCTCTTTTACGGGTACGAAACCACAACCAGTAGCCCTCTCCGTCAAGGCGTTACACTATCCCAGTCTACGACATGCGAGTGCGGCACCTCCACGACGATCACCTACACGATCATATTCACTGCCAAACGAATTCGAAGCCACTGCAAGCTCCACACATTATTCCACTGGTAACTCGATATCGCGTTCTCCTTCTCCTTCACCTGTGCACATGGAGGACGGCCATTTTACTTCCAGCAACGGGGTCCTGTCCAACGCTCTCCCCTCCCTGGCACGCTCTCGTAATACTTCACAGAAGAACCTCGTTGGCTCCTTTCGCCAGAACCCCACGTCTCGCAATGGCCATTTCTAATGGCTCACGGGTAACGACACCTTGTGAGGTCTTGCCTCCGATAGTTCTCAGATTCTGAGTCAGCTATCCTTTCCGGGCTCGCCAAGTGATAGCGCAGGCTGGGCAATTGTTCACAGGAGTCAGGGCCGGGATAGAGGTTGTACTCGCTGAGAGGATAGTCTCGGATCAAAAGTTCGAGAGCCGCTTTTCCCGTCTCCCTCTTTCGTGGTGGAGTGGAGATCCGTGAAGCAAAGTAAGCTGTCACAAAGATTAAACCATCTCTTGGTTGGTTTGTTTAAATACGAGGCTTACTTACGAATGTCCGCACACGCATCTCCACAACTGTACTTAGATTATGATAAGTCATGTGATGTCGAGTTGCTTTTATCATGTCCATTGACTTGGAATGGAGCAAGTTAGACTCCTCACTGTCCTCGTACCTTGTCGACGTTCTCAACCGCCAGCTAACGAGCGTACAAAGGCCCTCTTTCATTGGCCCCGTTGAAGTCACTTCCCTCGACTTTGGTACCTCAGGCCCTGATGTCGAGCTGGTTGACTTACGCGACATATACCGTGACTTCCTCGAGGATGACGACGACGAGTTAGACAGAGGGCCCGTGAAGGTTACGGAAGGTGCGGCAGATGATGAAGGCTTTGAGTGGGTATCTAGGCGCGTCCCAGGGAATTGGGAAGGCCCTGCGTACAACCATCTACCCCCCCACGTACGATATGGACCGTATGGTTCAGCTAGCATGTTTGCATCATCCCCTTCCCTCCCTCCCCACGCAGATCCTTGGCATCCTGGTATGAGTTTACCAAGCCTTGACGATGCTAGATCGCGTCACGCGCCCTGGTCAAAGGGGCCAATATACCGCAGCCCTTCCCCAGCAACCCCATTCCACGTCCCTTCACCGAACGGTCCCGAAGTGGAGCACCTAGAACCCCACGTGAACACATCCCAGAGTTCTTCAAACAAGGCTCATACAGATCCCTCACACACCCCTGTAGATATAGAAAAACCTGTTCAGAATCAACACCCTAATCTTCAAGTGCACCTTCACGTTAATTGGCATTCAGACCTCCGCATCACGCTCACCACTTCACTTTTAATAAACTATCCGTCTCCTATGTTTATGTCACTACCTATTAAGCTCTCCATAACAGGTCTCGTATTCAACGGCGAGCTTGCTGTTGCATACGAGGGCGAGCGGCGGCGTATACATATCTGTATACTTGATGATCTCGATCCCTATGGTCCTGCAGGTGATCGGTCTAAGCGTGACTCTATGAGCAGCAGTACTCCACCGGAACCTGATGATGAGTCTCCTACAGGAGGTAGCGTGCCCACCCGACCGTCAAAGCCGCTCCCTGTAGGACAGAGACTACTACCGTCAATATACATCGAAAGCGAAATTGGTCAGGCGGATAAACATGTGTTGAAAAACGTCACACGCATGGAGCGTTTTATCCAGGATGTTATTCGGAAGACTGTCGAGGAGGAGCTGGTGTTTCCTAATTTTCATACGTTGATCATGAGCGATCCTTGACTGGTGACTGCTACACGTAATTATAACAGATGAATATCGGAATGGACTTTAGATATCGGCGGAGCTCCATTACATTACACCTTATCCGTATGTGAATTAATTCCAGGTTGCAATGATCTGTTTTGAATTTACCTTTAGTGTTATTCAAGGTTGCGTCGCGTGTTTCGAAGGCTGAATGTACGGGTTTGAGCCTAACTGCACATTTATTTTGGCTAAGACTTCAGCTCCGCGATGCCACCTGCTTTCGTGTCCGTTGAACTATGAGAAGTTACCAAGCTATCTTTCTCGTTATCTGCAGCTGGAATCGACATCCCTTGTCATATAATCAGATATGATATTGGATACCGCCCAACGGCGCAAACAATAACTTCCAGCCATTTTTTGTATAACTATTTCGTATCATAATTGCTATCTGAGCTTGTGGACAAGAGCCCCAGCATGAATAAGGAGCTGGTGAAGTTGCGAGTGTCCCCAACTGACAGACAAAAGGGCCGTAGAAGAAAGAGAAGTACAAAAGAAAAACAGCCTTCTTCGTTTGTTAGTTGGCAAGAGATGCCTAGACGACAACGCTGAGGTTTGCGTTAAGAGCCCATTGGTCTTAGAACAGTGTGGCATGTGTAATATCAGAGAATCCCACCTGACTACAACCTCCAGTAAGCAAGCAAGCCACCAATTTGACCGTGAATGTCGGCAATTATTGCGCCCGAATCGCCAGGTTCAGAAAAGACATCCGACTTGCTGTCGTAGTTTCATTATCGCCCACTCCATGGAGGTCTGTTTGATGGACATGCCATACAAGTACTTTCAACCGATGGCGTAGACGGTGTTTGTGGGCTGATGGTGGCGCCAGTGGTATTGCCGTTTTTGACGACCAACAAGCATGGTTCGCCGTCTGAGCCCCACATTTGAGGGTGGCGCATCACGTCGTCGGTGGTGGTGCCAATAATTGGAAGTAGACGATCATCGGGATACTCGAATTCCTAGTTGACGTCTCCGCGAGGAAAAACATTTGAACGTGAATTCGTCGGGCTTTAGCCTGATCCCCTGGGTGGGACCATTTCTGCTTACCTGTGCGATAAACCCAAAATGTTGAAGGCGGATCTGCGTAATAAGACTGAGTCTCCAAGTTGGAGACAGCGCGTGGGTCAATACTGTAGTCAGTATAACTGGATACAGTGGCGCTGCTGCGTTTGAAGGTGATGACATCATATCTTGTCACATCTATGGCCCTCATTGGCTGGCGTACACCGATAAAGTCACTTCTCTTGACTTGTAGAAGGCAGGGAAGGAGATACTATCTGAACCACCCGTCCATATCGTACGTGCGAAGGTACATGGTTCTACAAAGGGGATTCCCAGCTCCCGCAGTTATAAAGAAACCTATTCAGAATCAGCACCGTAATCTTCAAGTGCACCTTCACATCAACCGGCAGTCAGACCTCCGCATCACGCTCACCACATCACTTCTCATAAATAATGCCCCCCTCACCATGTTTACAATTACCC
Organism: Calocybe gangraenosa; assembly: GCA_018221785.1. Lineage (NCBI taxonomy): Eukaryota > Fungi > Basidiomycota > Agaricomycetes > Agaricales > Lyophyllaceae > Calocybe > Calocybe gangraenosa. The sequence goes on from JABCKK010008017.1 coordinate 23,669, forward strand.
ATCAGACTCTCCATAACATGTATCATGTTCAACGGCGAGCGGCGACGTTTACACACTTGTACTATTGGCGATCACAATCCCTAGATCCTGCAGGTGATCGGCCTAAGCGTGACTCTATGATCAGCAGTACTCCACCGGAACCTGATGATGAGTCTCCTACAGGAGCTAACGTGCCCACCCGACCCATAAAGCCGCTGCCATCTATATACGTTGACAGCAAAATCAGTCAGGCGAACCAGCATGGAGCGTTCAACCCAGGATGTTATTCGGAAAACCGGCGAGGAGGAGCTGGTGTTCCCTAATCTCCATACGTTGGTTGTGAGTGACCAACAGGTACCATGTAATTATAGCAGATGAAGATCAGAATGGACTTGAGATA
>JABCKK010008018.1:1662-23710 GCA_018221785.1 Calocybe gangraenosa
TCATATCAGAAAGTACGAACCAGTATACATAACTTTGGTTTTTAAGAACGATCAGTAGATTGTGTTATGGGAATCACGCTTACTGTGATCCCATTGAAGAGATAGAAGCTGCGGGAATTCAAATATCAGCTATTTCATGATACAAGCGAGAATAAGGTGCGTACTTTGGTAGATTCCGGAATAGCGCCATTGACCACGCGTACAAGGTCACTATCCAGATACTTAGGGACGAGTTCCGCAAACAACGAGCTCACAGCTCGCGTCGATTCAGATGGTTTCAAAGCTACAGCATTACCAGCCGCTAATGCCGCTGCCTATTTTGAGAAGGTTGGTTGACATGAACACGGACAGTCAACTCGGGAATGGAGGCGTACCAAAGGACCTAATAATAGCCACATGGGGTAGTTGAAGGGACTAATGATGAGAACTACGCCTTTAGCTTCTTTGTAAATGACAGGTCGCATGGGGGTGTAGTTAATTGAAAACGCTGGTTTTTCTGGTTTGGCCCATTTCTCGACGCCAGAGTAAGCACCCATAATTTCGTTTATCGTTGGCGTAATTTCAACGCTACAGAATTCGTAGGTTTAGATCCATGAAATCAATGGTGAGCGGTGAGCGGTGAGCAACAACTCACAGGTTACTTTCGAACACTGGCCTCCCTAGGTCGTGTTTAAGCGCTTCCTCAAAACGCTTGGCATTGTCTTTGACTAGGTACGCAAGTTGAAGAATTTGATATTTGCGATATGCGATGGACTTGAGTTTTCCTGATTTAAAACCAGCTCGAAGCGTGGCATGGATCTACGACGACTACTGATTGGTAGAATTTGAAAAGCTAAGAGAGTAACTTACCTCGTCAATCACGTCAAGAGGTGTATACTGCAGTTCTGCCATAAGTAAATGCTCCTTGTGTTAGTTCTGGTTGACAATTAGCGGATGCAACCTTGCTTGCAACTAGAATTGGCTTGTGATTGATTACGTACGAAATGCTTCCATATCACAACGTCGGGATTCGGTTATAAAGCTGCCTATTACTATTAGCTATGAAATCACGACCCGTTTGAGACGAATTTACAGTATCGACAAATTTGTTTTGCTATGGAGTTGCGTTTGTGTTGAACAGTTGGATCTGAGCTGTAGCTGCCACGCTCACAGTTCATCGTGTTCGAACTTGATTTAGCGTATCAGCTGCATCAATTTGTAAATGTTTGCAGCTGACCTAGAACTTCCATGGCTGCCTCGGTTCCACCTCTCCATAAAAGGAGGAAAGCCAGACGACATGTACGAGAACTAAGTACAGATCATCCAGGCGCCGAACAAGGCATAAACCCACGTCACAGAAATGCAGATGAGAGCTACGGACACTTCAAGCAGGCCTGTGTTATCGAAGTCTCCGACTACTCAAGTGATAGCGCAGTTCATCGGCGGATGGGGAATGTCGAGTTCGTGAAGATGATGAAAGAAACTTCGCATGGGCCTTTGGTAGGCAATACCGCTTCGTCTTCTACAACTCCGAGCGAGTCGGACTCCACACAGACAAGCGTAGGCAAGGTCCGTTGGATCAATATTGGTGGGCTTGACTGGGACGTGATCAGCGCCGTCGGATTGAAGTATAGTAAAAAAACCCACTTTGCGTACCATGCGAAGTTGTGCGTATAAAGCCATACTCGAGACCAGCGATAAAATTAAATACTAAACAGTACACATACTCTCTGGCGACCTTGCCTTGCACAAACGCACACTTCAACCTATTCAAACCATGATCAATGGTCTTAGGCTACATGATCGGGAACGGTGCATCGCACTTGCTGACAACATAGGAGCCGAAACGAGAGGGTTTGCGTCACAGCCTTCTGATTATGGTCACGATTCAACTACTAGGGTGAGTCACACGAAACAGAAGGTGCATGGGTATTTGAGCTACAAGGCAACCCTCTACATGGTACGACAAGGTGCTGAATTTAATTTTAATTTTTTAATGAAGCTTTATCGTTCGGAAAGGGTGACGTAAATGACCATATGGACTTTGTTCTAGCGAGCTTGGACATGTTTACCGGCATCTCAGAGAACCTCATCAATTTTGCGTTCAATGTAAGCCCGACTACAACCAGTTCGATATTCACCACTTGCATGCGGTCTTACCAATAGATACAAATTATAGACAGCCTCTTATGAGATGAATCAAGTCATGTCAGTGGACACTTTATGACAACTCCACTCACAGATTTGATCCATGAGTTCATAGGCGACGGCTCACTCTAGCCACAATCATCTTCTTACCGCTGACCTTACTAACGGGTTACTTTGTGAGTCCCTAATTCACGTGATATCACACAACAATCCAACATCTCTTCCTTTCTCCTTTTAGGGAATGAACTTTATGGATTTTGGAGCCATCGGCGGCTCTGTTGCTCTGTGGGTACCCTAACGTTTTCATTTTGGTGGGTATACTTAGGAGACACAACTCTATCAAGATTCTGGACAATAGCGTTGCCTGTAATGGCAGCCCTGATACCTTTGTTCATGATGTCCGATTTGAAGAGGCTGTTTCGCTATATGAGGAAGCGGTTAGCGACGAGGTGAATTCATCCATCCACCTTTTTCGTTGTTTCCAAAAAAAGAAAAGGAAAAAAAAGCAAACGGCATTTTTGTGCCTTCTTCGGAAACTAGCGTTCCGGCAACAGCAACGGGATAGATGGATGACGTCATTTTAAACCCACATATTTTTTCGTGCTTGCCGACGACGAAAAAAAAAAAAAAAAGAGAAAATTCGGACGTCGCTTGATACCTCTTCGGACTCCCTTCGGACTCGGACATGAGATGGAAGGGAGAGCACGGGATGGCTTACTCAAACGGATTAGAGATGATTTCGGGTGATGATGCGAACGGACATAAGTCAGACTTCCGTCCACCCGGGACGGAAATTTCACGAAATATGTATGATCTCTCGTTAAACTGCGGATTGCTCACATAACCCCCTGTAGTAGTACTTGCGTTGATTGAACTTGATTTTTCTGTTACTGTCAATTCTTTCTGCAAGTAACTCACAAAGAACTTGGAATGATGTGAAAGATAATTGATTTCTATTTTGTACATGTCCATTACATTATGTATTGGGTATAAGGTTTGTTGAAAATAAAGTACTGCGAGCGCCAGTGATAGGGGGTTGGCTGTAATGGAGAAATGTTTGTACAATTTGGGGTTGAGCCCAGAACTAGTAATACCCTGCCCAAATAAGAAAAAATCATAAAATTAGACGGTGGTCGTTGGCTGCCTGCTCCTTCGGCTCGAGGCCCGACTAGAGCTAGAGTTGGAATCAGAGTCCCATCTGTTATTGAAAGTGCGCGTGGTAGGACGAGGGGGAGTAATGGGAACAGCAGCAGTTGCAGGTGACGTATATTGCGAGAGCTGCTTTTGATACTCGATCGCCTTGCGCTGCTTCCGATTTGTGATAATCTCGGGCACGTCTTCGCGCAACGAGGAACGCAGGTCCTTGGGGAGATGAGCTAGAGGTGACTTTGCGAGGTTGAGTAATGCGTCACGAGAGTAGATGAAGAGTGGTAGTGCAGCTACGGAGTTGTTAGATTAGCTTGTGTGTCGGAGATTAGTGTGTAGGGTGAGACTCACGAGGTGTGATTGCACTATCTGAATCGGAAGAGGTTGAAGTGCGTGAGGAGAACGAACGGGACGGTGAGTCCGATGGGCTCCTGCTTGAACGTCTATGGACAGGGATATATAGTCCGGAAGACGATGAGCCTGTTGAAGAAGCAGGAGAGCGAGAGCGAGATGATGAAGAGTAGGATGCCATTAGAGGTTGTGTTTGGGTGTGGGTAAGACGGTGCCTTGTTGGGATTTACTGGTGAATTATGGATATTACAGATTTGCAAAGGGGGGGTTTATAAGTCGAGAGCAAGTGATAGCAATGACGAGATGTTGAGGAGTAGCCACACAGCTTGTGTCGCGTAACAGAGTCGAATGTTCCAGTCCGTTCCAACTCCGGCCTTACAATACAATACATACATATCACCCACAAAAGGAAGGAGGGGCAACTGGAGAACCGCCTGGAACCATCAGGAACCACCTCGGTTCAAGTGGGCCTACACTGTACTGTCGAGACCGTTCCGTTTCCGATTCATTTCCGTCCCTCTACAAAGATAGATAGGAAGGCCAACACTACACTATTGCAAAATCACAACAGCATATCGTATTCCAATGACGCACACGGGGTAGATAGCGCTGATAATGATAAAATTAATATCAAGTAGAAATCGACGCTGTATGCCAATAATAACTCACGGGCGCTCATGACTCATTTTTTACAGTTCGACTTGGGGGTGAACGTACATACCTTACCAAATTCGCGCTTAGCCAACACGTCCCACTACTTGAAACAACTGACAAAACAGATCTGACGCGAAAAGTTACCGTGGATCTAAACTTGCCGTGGATCTCAAGTGAGAACTCAACAAGGGTGCAACTTAATGAAAAACATAGATAGATTGTCATTAAGTATGTATCTAGGTGGAGATTGAGCAGTGGTCATGTCATTATTACTATATATAATTTGGCAGACGATATAGACGTCCTTTTGGGAGGGGGTGGGGGGTGTGGGCCAAATCAGCCTGGCTGTCTACTGTTCAACGAATGCCTTGACGTTGTTCAGCCATTTGACGTATTCCTAAAATAAATGGAAATAATTGTAATCAATTTACCGGCCATGGGTGACCAATAAAGGAACAGTGCACAGCTTTTTGAGACTTACGTTTTGTTCCTTGTGCTCAGCGTATTCAGGAATGAACAAAGCGAGGTGTTCGTCAACACCGCGCTCCTGAAGATACTTTTCAAACTCCTCTTGAACCGCGACGTCGAGGGTCTCGAACTATCAAACGACATCAAAAGTTTCATACAAAAAGCCCACCGAGAATATGATGGCATCGAGAGTATATAGAAAACTAACCTGAGGGCCAATATATATCCCACGTCGTTTCCAGTCGGCCTCGGCGTTCAAATCTGTACCAAGCTTTGCATCCTTATAAAACGACACGTTTTCCACAATAAAGTGGCCCTCCTGGCAGACCATGTCTATGTTTATACACCCTGGCACAGACGCCTACACGTTATTGAGGGTCAAGGGTTTTTTTTCTTTTCGTTAGGATGGTTCATATGTCACCGGTAGATTAACGTTCATTACCTTGGTGATGGAAAGTCCTGCCCGTATAGGATAAGAATGAAGAGGGTCATCTTCACTAGCTTCTCCTTGAGTTTCGGACTCGGATTCCTCTCCTTGGAAATCTTCCTCCCCGGCCTGAATGTCGGCAATGGAGAAGATGAGACGAAGTCTAAATTGTGTGGGTGAGGGTCTGCGTGAAATACTGTTTCAGGACCATATATAGCTACGTACTCTTCATTGCCGAATTTACGTGTCAACACGACCTCGTCATTACCAGCCACGTCTTGGACCTAAACAAAAGGAGTCAACATGCCAGAGTCAGTAGTAACAACGTCAAGGGCACGTACCTCCCAAAGCCCTTGCTCGTTGAACGCTTTCAAGAACTCGGGAGTACCAGAGTTCGCAGCATCACTCTCCTTCTCATAATTCAGCTCTTCCTGCAACCGCTGCACAAGAGCAACGTCAGCTATACAGGATATCAGTATAAGCTACGCGTATGCCAAGAGTGTGTTAGAGATACTGACTGGTTCCTTCACCGAACGTACGCGCAGAAACAGAAAATGCCCTTGAAGTTGAAGGGGCGAGAGAGGCCCGTGTCGCGAGAGCTGGGAGCACTTGGCGAGAGACAGTAGAGACGTTACGTACAGCCAGAACGCGGCTATAAGAAGTCGTAAGTTGACGGAGAGCGCGAAGAGCAGACATGGTTGGTTTTAGAGTGGTGTTGGCAAACGTATACCGTGACGACGGCTTCCTTCCGCAAATTTTGACCTTTTGTTTGGCTACAGTTAGTAAACTAAATTCTAATAAACATTTCTTAATTCTCCTGGCCCCTGAGCGCTCCGTTACTTAGTGGCTTAGGCTCCTGGATCATTGTGGCACCCTTTAAATTCCTATCAGTATCATGATGAAGCGAAAATGTGGAGGTTAGGAACTTTTCGTGAGCCACCTTTTCTTAGTACCCACCTCTGCTGTCTTGCCTGACGCCAAGAGCCATTGGGAACGACAGCAAAATCACTGGCAACTTGAACAAAATTCTACACTCTGAGGGATTGGGGATGCCGGATCCCATGCTTATGAGATAGAGCTAGCATCGTGCATAATCACGTACACTGACTCTTTTCGTAGAGCCTTGCTACAAGCTTCTATCTTGTTCGCGGCTGATCCACTGCAAGATTCTACGAAGCGAGACCCTGTCACGTAGACCCTGTCGTTTTTCCGAAGCTATTCAGCCAACTTTCCGATGATATCCATATTCCTCCGCCTATTATAACGCTGTGCCAGCCGCTTATATACTCCCCCCAATTTCCACTGTATTGAGCGATGTTCGTTCATTCGTCCTCGATCGATTGATCATATGTGCCCCATTGTTGAAATCTCGTGGTACTCGACTAGACACCTTGAACTGTGTGGGGTTTTGGAAGTTACTTGTGTGTGCACGACGGCCCATACCCTTCACGCGGCCCGTTAGCTCACTCATGATATCGATCACAAGACTTTTCGACGACATAAATTCTCCCTGTTTTCCTTGCATAAATACTATGCCTCACTATTCCATCGACTTCTTTCTGTAATACAGGTCAGATATGTTGCTCCCAAGCTTATTCGGAATCGTGCTTTTCTGTACAGCCCGAGCACTAGCCTCTCCAGTGTTCAACGCCAACGTTACGACAACTACTCCAGCGCTATCACTGGAGGCGTTCAAGCGTGCCGTGGCAGCTCCTTATGTATTCACAGCTTTCACCGCCGCGTCCGAGTCAAATTTGTATGTCTACACATCGAATGACGGGACTAGCTTCTCCCTTGTCAAGGGTCCAGCGTATACGCCGCCAACAGGTCTCATCCGAGACCCCAGTGTCATCTTGCATACGGAGTAAGCACGAGTGTCTTCTTGCCCCAGAATCTCACACTGACGACATGACACCAGTGGTAAATACTATATTGCGTGTATGTCATACGACTCGATTCAGAACCGCGTTGCGTCCCTGACAGCTAATGAATATAGACACAACGAACTGGTCTGGTACAAATTTTGCCATTGCGGTAAGTTTGAACATATAGCTCCCATCATCCTGCTAAATCATGCTTATCTATCCATAGAGTAGTACAAATCTTCAAACTTGGGCGCTCGTAACCACTGTCTCAACAATATCGTCGCTAATCACGCCTGTCAATACCTGGGCACCCGTGAGTCTTGTCATTTGCTCTAGATTTAGGCGTTCATTGCCACCATTGCAGGAGTTCTTCAAAGATCCAAAGACAGGAAGACTCAATATCATAGTTTCGCTCTCAACAGGAAGTTACGGACCTTTCCTTCCATACGCGTTCACTGCCACCGACTCCACTCTTAGAACATGGTCTGCACCGGTCGTGCTTTCAGGAATCTCAAACGTGGGATTAGGATACATCGACACGTTCCCAGTCTTTTTCAAGTTTGTCGTTCTTGACATTCTACGGTTGTGCTCATATATTAATAAACGGTAATACAGTAACCAGTATCACATCTTTTCAAAGGCAGAAAGCAACGGCAAAAAGACGATTGAGCACGCGGTAGCCTCCTCTCTTGCTGGTCCGTACAGTTTTGTGCAGACAGGCAACTTCGCTGGTTGGGGACAGGCCGAAGGGCCTTGCATTACCGTTTTGCCCAATGGGAAGTTCCGATTGTGAGTGCCCTTCTTCTCAGCCTGTGGCGATTGCTAACGTTTGCCTCGTCTCAGATATGCAGATGGGTTTAACAGCGGTAAGCCATGTAGGAAATTGCGACATCACAAAGCGTCTGACAGAAACATAGGCAAATACATCTATTCCGACTCAAGCGACCTGTACACATGGTCCGCTTACCAGACCATTCCAAATCTTAGTGGGACCGTCAGGCATGGAACCGTGTTGAAACAATGAGGCAAATCACTCTTTACATACGTAGTTTTGACTTCGACGGGATATACCTTTGAAGCGAAGTTGACAAGTATCTGTTTAATAACAGTTGATCATAACGATAGTTCAAATGGGTTTTGCCTGGACGTTATCAAGAAACCCCCCACTCAGTACCTTGACGATCTTCCAACCTGCGCTTCTTAAGAGCTGGTCTAACTGGTGCATAGTGTGTTGTTGCGTGTTGAAACAAGCCAACACCTGCATAGAGGGTCAACCAGTCAGTGAAGGTAACAAACATTATGGTTGCTCTTACATGCGTGTTAACCATCCAGACCTTGTCATTGATCGAAGTGTATCCGGTCGAGAGAATATCTGGGGGATCAAATCCCTGTTCTGAAAGCCTGTCTATTTCAATCTCTGACTCCGTCTTAGCAGATGGCCTAAGGACTGCATCGAAGATCAAAAGAACTGTACTGGGAGTCGCAGCATTGCGCAAATGTGTGAGCATCTTGATGATGTGTGGGTGGGACCAATTGTGGAGGACATGCTTGATTATAAATACGGAAGCGTTGGTTACAGGTTGTGGCGTAAAGAAGTCGTGAGCTGGGTGGGTCATTGGAATGTCACGTATGACTTGTCCGTACGGATTCTCGTACCTTGTAAGCTTACTCTCCCAGATTGAATCGCCTCAGAGTCCATGCCATTCCAAAACTGACACGCACCGATAGGTGACAGAGATGAAGTTTAGGAAAAGACCCTCACCTCAATACCGTCCTCAATAACAGACGGAATGTCTTGCACCACGAACTTCAATTTTGGGTAGGCACTCAAGATGACCTTTGTAAATGAACCAATCCCGCCACCAACGTCTACGACCAAGGCATCATTCGGTAAGGCGTTCCAATCAAATGCTATAAAAAGCTAGTGTCGTTCATCCAAGACCGACAAATATTCATGGCTCACATTCAAGTAAAGAGTCCGGTGCCCAACTTCGCATGGAGGTTGCAAAACGACGGCGACGATAGTCCTGACTCGGGTCAGCGTACCACTCGTAGAACCCTTTATTTGTACCATGACCTCTCGCGAAAGCAGTGTGATGGGGTTCTTGTTGCCGAGCCGTTACAAGGTCTTGCATACTCTCCAAAATATATGCTGATGCTTTGTGGCCTTCATCGGTTCTAGGGGTATAGGTCATCTCTAGCGGATTTTCGTGACAAGTTAGCAAAGTGACGCACATGAACTCGATAAAGGCGGTTCTCCCGTGGGTGTCATCATGCTTCGCGTTGGGGCTTTAAGAGCCTCAGAGCCAGCATTTTTGAGGAGAATCCGACTTACTCATTCAATATCTGTTGGAGGGGTTTTCTGGTGTCGAGTGTGCCTGATATCCTGTTGTTTGTAAAAACATCTTCCTTGATCTCCCGAAAGATGTGGCAGTTTGCAAGTGTACGTAGAAGATGCGCTTTCGTCAACAGACCTCAACGAACGGAATGCAATTTTTTTGGTGCCGCGTTTCTCACCTAAATTGACGCTATCTACACCCGTCTTCGCCGCTATCTCATCCACATGTAACCCCTGTGGGAGGTCATATTGTTGAACAAACATTTAGACCTATTCTTTTGCAAACCTGTTCACCAGCCTCGTGCAAAACTTCAGGAACATGGCACCCCACGGCAACCCTTAGGGCGGAGGATTTGTAATGCTAAAAACCCAAATATCAGATAACAACGAAAAAGTATCTTGACAAAATAGAGTTCACGCCAAAAGCCATCTGCAAAGCATAATCTTGAGGCGGAAGGACACACGCGATAAGTTGGAAGGCCGCCGCAGCGATGTTATTCACTGCGACTGCAGCAATAGGATTCTTCCTAAACATCTCCCCAGACTCTGATGCAGATGCGTCATTGAGCTCTGGGATTTCCAAACCTTGTGCAGAGCATATGCTGACAAGCTGAGATGCAGAATTTGCTATGAGCTGGGAGAGTTGTAAGATGGTAGCCGCCATGAAGGGCAATTAGTTCTTGTCACATAGAGAAAGCGTTTTATCTGTCAGCACCTGTGAACACAGGATGCGCTGACTGACTGACTTCTGAATAATTGAATACGTGAACGTGAGTTGAAGTTGGCTTGTGACCAACCTTTATAATCGTATACGATGGGTAAACTATTATCAGGAAACTTGGCGCCACGTCACGAAATAGCTCGGCATCGATAATCTGACACGGGTGGATATTGAAAGATCAATCAAGCGCCCAGAGCTAGCCTGACTCAAAGCTATTCAATGTCCTGGGCCTCGAACCACTCTATTTTCACAATCTATGCCGCAAAATAAGCAAGCTTGGTTTGTTGTTGTGAAGTTAATGCTTCCAGTTCCGCGGCCCGAGAGATGCCGGTGCAACGAGAAGAAAAGTCCCGTCCCGTTGAGACTGCGATTGAGACTGCGAGCCTGTGCAACTCATGAGTAACAAGGTAAAAACTGATCTCAGCACTATACCAGCACATGGTGGGCTACAACACAATGGCATATTAAGCACTTAAAACTGTTTTTGTTTTCTCATCAATCTGATCCTGCCATCGTGTGAAATCTTGAACTTCTCCTCTCTCACATTCTGGGACACCGTCGCTTCCAACAGTGTTACAGGAGAGCAACGCCATCCATTCAATGGAGGTCTATGGGCATGGACAACTCTTACTGGCTGTGGTGACACTGATATCATGGTATGATACCGTATGACTTCTGTACATCGATTATTGGAAGCGTCTGGAGCCAAAGTCTTGGGCAGCTCGAATTAGTGGGTAGAGACTCAAAGGCTTGAAGCTAAAGGCCTGATAGTCTGTATGGACTAGCACCTTGTATCATTTCAGACTCTCGTTGGGACATTTGGTTTTACTGACTATCTAGCCTGTGCAGAGAAAACTACATAATAAAACCTGAAAGGACTTGCATGTTATTGTTGACTCGTTTCAGATAGGCTTGGCCACAACGCCATCCATAGAGCTCCCACTGCGTACCACTTTGACGATTGCCCAACCTGCGCTGGTAAGGAGTCGCTCAAATTGGTGCATGGTGTGTTCCTGTGAATCAAAAAGAACCATCATCTGTGGATAAAGTTAGATTTAGAGGTTAAGACATTACAAGCGTTACTCTTACAGTCATATCAAGTGTCCAGATCATATCGGTGACTGATGTGTATCCTGTTGAGAGGGTACTAGACGGGTCAAACGCATGTGATCCCGATATTGTTTCCAACTTGATCCCGGGCTCCGTTGGCATCCTGCGTAGAAGGCATCATAACCGTGTCAATGATTAGGAGAACAGTATCAGGTGTCGCGGCATGTCTCAAGTGTGAAAGTATCTTTAGACTTGGCCCATCAGACCAGTCATGAATGATATTCTTGAGCAGGAACACTGATGCATCGGTTATAGGCTGTGGCACAAAGAAATCGTGGGCTGGCAAAGAGCATGAGTAATAGCTGGTGTTTACTGTCAATTTTAAATTTCGCACCCTGGATCTTGACTCTTCCTGATTGTACCGCCTCAGGATCTACTTGTTTCCAATACTGATTTACAAGTTGAACTGTGCACTAAAAACTGGCACACAAGAAAAAGGTACCTGAATGCCGTCTTTAACGACAGTAGGAGCGTCTTGCACAACAAACCTCAAATTTGGATTGGCCTTTGAGACTATTCTCGTGCTCGACCCGATTCCCCCACCAACGTCCACAATTAAAGCATCTTTGGGTAAGGTGTCCCAGTCAAACACTACAAAGAAACATTAAGTTTATACCCGGATGTTATCGGATAATGAAAGTCTCACGTTTGAGAAGCAGGTCGGGCAAGTCCATGGCTACGAATCCGTTCATAGCCACTCCAAAAAACTCTTGCGTATGCCAAGCCCTTGCTGGAAAGGTGCTAGATGGGCTTTATCAGAAGGAGCTGTAACATCTTTGATGTTCTCCATGAGATATGCTGAGCCCTTATGACCGTCGGAAACTCTTCATAATCAAAGTTTGTGTGTGGAGTGTCGAAAGATGTAGCAACTTACAACATCTCCACAAAAGCAGCCATGCCAGATGTGTCGTCTTGTTTCGCTTCCGGACTGTAAAATATAGACGGTATAAGTAATTTATTCCTAACAAGAGGTGCAACTCACTCGTCCAAGATTTTTTCAACTGATTTCCCAGTGTCTAATGACCCAGATATTCTGTTTTTAGCAAACACATCTGGTTTGTAAGTTCTCAAAAGATGTGATGATTTGAAAGGACGCGGAGTAGGCGTGCTTCGATGACATGCTTCAGCTCAAATGAGTGTCTTCAAGATCTTCAAGATCTAAATAGGTTATACCTAATTTTTTACCATCAACCCCAGTCTTTTTTGCTATGTCATCCGCGTGTAAACCCTGTCAAAATACTTTGTCGGGGATTGGAGCCTTTCTAAACCAGGAGGCAAACCTGGCTCCCAGCCTCTCGCAAAATTTCGGGTACATGACATTCAATGGCGACCCTCAGTGCGGCCGATTTAAAGTGCTTGATAACATAGCATCGATCATCAGTTAAATGACTAGAGCCCTATGGAACAATACAAACGCCCGACGTGACTTGAATAATAGACTCTTGAGGAGGATGCATGCATGCCGCCAGTTGAAATGCAGCAGCTGCGATGTTATTAGCAGCTTTAGCAGCAATGGTGTTCATCCGGAACGCCTCTGACTCGGGAGTGTACGTGCTATGAAGGTCTGGAATTTGGAGGCCATTTGTCGCACATGTGTTTAGAAGTTCCGCGACAGAGGCTGCTATAAGCTGAGAGAGCTGGGAAATAGGAGCCGCCATGAGTGCAAGAGAACAGCAATGCTAACAGTACTTTTTATACTTGCTTTCGTTGCGGTATTGGTATGACCTGTGTCTGGACCCCGAGCGGCCGGGCTCTCATAAGACATTGAAAGGTGGGTTCTTTTGTCATGTGTAGTAACCTGTTACTCAGCCGCCTGATTCGATGATGAAAAAGGTAATTGGTGTTGAACTAGTTGTGTTCCTATTGGTGAGAATTTTACACGTTAATTGTTTCTGTGCGCTAAAAGTGTCTCAGTCAATGAGCATTACTATCTTCTTTTGATTTACGTGAGGAATATGATCCTGGAACTAAAGATTAGTAGCCCCATGATGGATATATGAGCAAAGCAAGTTCTAGAGTCGGTGCCTGTATACCTAGATAGGCTAACGTCCGAGTGGTACTTAGTCAAGAGGCGAACGTGCGAGAGCTTTTGGTTTAGTGCGCAGCCCAAATAGCTGCTTTTGATAGTTTGTCGGGGATATCAAGACGTGTTGCGACAGCAACGTACATAAACATGCTAACCAACAGGCCGTAAGATAGGAGGCTTTTGCTGTGATGTCATTAGAAGGAGGTTGCCTAAGATGGGGCATTGTCACATGTGTAGATGCACCCGTTTGATCGAATGGCGCAACGATGCAACGGGTAAAGGGCGATTTGGTCAAGTAAAGCATCATGCACACTCTCTAGCATAAATGCTTAGGATCTGAGGCCTCATAGGTTCTAGATTACGTTCAGCTTCTGGCAACGGAATCACGCAATGACGCACCATAGATAATATCACTAGTTTACAGAGGTATATCCGAAGACGAATGGATATCCAGATTATGACACATACAGGCTCTACTGGTACAGGACTTGTTATTGTCGTAGCTTTGGATGCTCTGAGATCTTGAGTTGCTCTTAACACCTCTGGCCTGAGCGGATGGGCAGGAGCAAGCATGCTACGATCCCTGAGTTTGGGTATGTGTTGAGTCGTGGGAATGTGGGCGAGTTGGATGGGGTTGGAGTCACGGCGGTCAAAGGAATTGGTCACAGTGCGGATTACTTTTCGTCTTCGTAGATTCTAAACTGAGATGCCCGGACAACAACAGCAACCCCTGCTCGCTCATCCTGATTCTACTAATGCTTCTGCCAGGGCCGACCACTCAAGTATTAAAGTCTGGTAGACGCCTATGGGTCCATGGGAACACCTGGATGCCAGCTACATAACGTGTCTATGGCAATTTAGGCAATCCTCAACATGGTAGGCTCACCAGACCGCACCGTTAAGAATGGGACAGTGCCAAAGCAATAAAATAAATGGTGCTGCACACAAGATTGAATTGATAAACGTCGCCTATGAATCGAATCTTACAAAGTTTCTGTTTAGCGACAACAATCACAGCGATGGCATCAGATAGGTTTCGCCTGAACGTTATCGAGACTTCCTCCGCTCAGCACCACCTTGATAATCTCCCACCCTGTACTTCTCAAAAGTTGGTCAAACTGGCGCGCAGTGTGCTGCTGCGAATTGTCCAAGGACAAAACCTACAGAAGCAGTCAAAGTATGTCAATAAACGTTGTTGTTGCTCTTACAGCCATGTCAAGCATCCAGACCCGGTCGTGGACTGAAGTGTAGCCGGTTGAGAGCACGCCTGGTGGATCGAAGCCCTGTGCCCCAGGTATCCTGTCTATTTTTATGCTTAACTCTGTCTGTGTGGAAGGCATAAGGACCGCATCGAAAATCGAGAGGATAGTGTTGGGGGTTGCGGCGTTTCGTAGGTGCGTAAGCATCTTCACTATATATGGTTTGGGCCAGTTATGGAGGACATGCTTGATCAGGAATACAGAAGCATTGGATATAGGTTGTGGCGCGAAGAAGTCATGAGCTGGGCGAAGCCTTTAGACATTTAGCTTTATCGGGTAGCTGTTCTTACCTTGCAGTTTTACTCTACCGGACGTAATTGCCTTTGGGTCAACACTGTTCCAAAACTGCCACTTTGATGAGCAACAGGAACAAAGATTAAAAGGAAATTGGAAAATATAACCTGGAGACCATCCTCGACGACAGTTGCTGAGTCTTGCACCACAAACTTCAACTTGGGATGTGCACTCGAGATGAGCCTTGCAAAATTCCCGGTTCCACCGCCAATATCCACAACCAAAGCATCGTCTGGTAAGGCGTTCCAGTCGAATACTACGAGGTTTAGTGTCTATCATCCCAGTCAGAAAAAGCGTTGAAATATTCACATTCAAGTAGATAGTCAGTGGCCCAGCTCTTCATGGAAGTTGCAAAGCGATGGCGACGATATTCTTGAGCGGGTTCAGCGTACCATTTGTAGAACGTCTTATCTGTACCATGGCCTCGCGCAAACCTGGTGTGGTTGGGTTCCTCCGATCGAGCTGTTAAAGGGTCTTGCATGGTCTCCAGGATATAAGCTGAGGATTTGTGGCATTCGTCGGCCCTATAGGGGCAGGTTCAGTTGAGTTGATCATGATGGAATTATTCAATATAACGAACATAAATTCAACATAAGCAGCCCTCCCATCCGTATCATCGTGTTTCGCTTCGGGGCTTCAAATGATGTACCACTGAGTAAGATTGCGTTTTTCAAAGGAATCACAGCCTACTCATTCAATATCTGCTGTACAGACTTTCCGGTGGTCAGTGTGCCTGATATCCTATTGTTTGCAAACACGTCTTCCTTGATCTCTCGAAAGATGTGACGATTGGTGAGTGTACGTAAGATGCGGGCTGGGACAACGGGTTTTTCAATAGACGTTATGGGAAACTTGTGCTCTCCTGACCTAATTTGGCGCCATCGGCACCCGTCTTCTGCGCTATATCATCTGCATGTAATCCCTAGAGATCGGAAGGATTGATAGCCAAACATTGGAAGTTAATGTTATGCAAACCTGTTCACCAGCTTCCTGTAAGATTTCGGGAACATGGCACCCCACGGCGACACGCAGGGCAGACGATTTATAATGCTAAAATCTTAACATCAGATAACGAGTGGAAACTCGATTAAACTTTCGAACACCAGAGGCAACCTGAAAAACATAGTCCTCAGGTGAAATAACACACGCGATGAGCTGGAATGCTGCTGCGGCAATGTTATTCGCTGCCTCTGCAGCGGTAGCATTGTTCCGGAATCCCTCAGATTCTGGTGTGAAAGGGTCGTTGAGCTCTGGTATTTTCAGACCTTGTGCGGTGCATACGTTCGCAAGCTGGGCGGCAGAGTTTGCTATGAGCTGGGAGAGCTGTAAGATGGTGGTCGCCATCGAGAATGAGTAGAGTTTATCTGATGGGGGGAAGCTATGGAAATACCTGTCAATGCCTGTGAACACTGGTGGGGTTAGCTAATAAGAAGCGAAGGTGGTAGCTGGGAAAGTGCAGTGCATGTAATGACACGGTCTGGGATGGTGCGGCGGATTTGGGACTCCGCGACTGACAAGTTGTTGAAACTTGTTGGAGTTTGTTGGAGCGACGTGGTCAAAGTATGCAATTTTGGACTCCGCGTGTTGCCCAAAAACATGGCGCCACAAGGTCATGAAATATCTCCGCATTCCCGCATATAGTACATCAGAGCCAGGGCCCGAAACTCGGCTCTTGCAGTGAATTGCTTGATTGACCTTGGTTATTTGGATGGAAACATACAGTAGAGTGATGTATGGTCCAGTGAAAGCTGCGGTTGAGTTAATTCAGGAGTGTTCAGGGTGAATTAGAAGGTCACACATTCCTTTGGTGGTGTCAGTACACAGCACGGTTTTAAATGACTTTAATTCCACGTGCCACGAGTTCAATCAATTCGGTTAGTAAAAGTTTGGATATCATTGATAAGGATCAGAAAGAAGTATATCAGTTGAACCAACGAGCAACAGTGTAGAACTAGAACTAGAGCTTCGTGCCTTGAAGGACTCGGCTGAATCAGATAGGCTTAGCTAGGACGCTATCGATAGACCCCCCACTGAGTACCACTTTGACAATCTTCCAACCGCTGCTGGTGAGAAGTCGGTCAAACTGGTGTATGGTGTGTTCCTGTGAGTTGACAAGAACCATCATCTGTGAAAGGGGTTTGCGGAAAATCTATGAAGTCGTAATATATCACACTCTTACAGCAATGTCATATGTCCAGGCTATATCATTGGCTAACGCGTAGCCTGTGGAGAGAGTACTAGGTGGATTAAATCCCTGCGATTCCGACACTGTTTCCAATTTGATCCCAGGCTGCATTTGCGTAGAAGGCATCATAACCGTGTCAAGAACCAGGAGAACAGTGTCGGGCGTCGCAGCTTTTCTCAGCTGTGAAAGAAGCTTCATATTAGGCCCATCAGACCAGTCGTGAATTACGTTCTTGAGAAAAAACATGGACGCGTTGGTTATGGGCTGTGGTTTGAAGAAATCGTGGGCTGACCAAGCTATATGAGCGCTGCTGGTGTTTAGCGATCTAATATGCATTTCGTACCTTGGATCTGTACTCTCCCTGACCGTATTGCCTCCGGATCTACTTGGTTCCAATACTATTCTCAAACTCAACTGCGCATTCAAAATGGGCGTGATACGAGAGGAACGTACGTGAACGCCATCTTTAGCAACAGAAGGTGCGTCTTGCACAACAAACCTCAAATTGGGATTGGCCTTTGAGATTATTTTTGTACTTGACCCAATCCCTCCGCCAACGTCCACAACCACGCCATCCTTAGGTAGAGTATTCCAATCGAACACTGGATATAGATATGAAGCCTTTTTCAATTTAGTAGACGATTACCCTTTACGTTTAAATAGCAAGTCAGGTGAATCCAAAGTCGTGGAGCCTTTCATAGCCACTCCGAAGCGACGATGGCGATACGCTTGGTCAGGGTCAGCGAGAAACTCCCAGAAATTCTGGCGTATGCCGAGCCCACGCTGGAAAGGAGCATGATGGGTCTCATCAGACTGGTTCGTGACGGGGTCTTTCATATTTTCCATGAGATACGCCGAACCTTTATGGCAGTCTGAAACTCTGTAGACAGAACCATCAACGGTGATACGACTGATATGTGAAAAGATACGGTCACCTACAGCACCTCGACCAGAGCAGCCATCCCGGATGTATCGTCGTGTTTTGCTTCCGGACTTGGTGACGTATAGCTGTCATAGATGATTTATTCCAGAAGCAAGGTAAAACCTACTTATTCAAGATTGTCTCTACCGACTTCCCGGTGTCTAATGACCCGGATAACCTGTTATTAACAAATACATCTGGTTTAACCTCTCGAAAGATATGTCGATTTGCAAGGGCACGGAGCAGGCGGGCTTGTTGGACTTGTGTCAGATCCAGTGAGTTGAAAGACACTTGAACGGATATACCAAGTTTTGGACCATTGACCCCAGTTTTCGCTGCTATGTCTTCCGCATGTAAACCCTATAAAATTTGAGGAAAGTATGGGCATTGCTAACTCGGAAACAAACCTGGCCTCCAGCCTCTCGCAAAGATTTCAGGGACGTGACATTCGATAGCCACCCTTAGCGCGGCCGATTTGAAGTGCTGGAAAATGACAGCATTAATCTCAGTCGAGGTCTGAACCGCATCCAAATATACAAACGCCAGACCCAGTTTGCATGACAGATTCCTGAGGTGGGAGTACACACGCCGCAAGTTGGAATGCAGCAGCCGCGATGTTATTAGCAGCTTTCGCAGACATGGCATTCTTCCGGAATGCCTCCGATTCCGGGGTGTATGCGTCATTGAGGTCAGGAACTTGCAGACCACTCTTTGCGCATGTTTCCAAAAGGTCTGTTACGGAAGTTGCTATGAGCTGGGAGAGCTGGGAGATAGTAGTTGCCATGGATGGCGTTAAGATGGGGAGGGCTGATGACACCAGCAGTTGATATGCAGTCTGCGTCGCGTGATCATTCTAATTCTACTTAAACGGAGCATCTCAAGCAGAACATGTTGTATATAGTTTACAAACAAGGTCATGGGACACCTGTAATACAGCATTGCTGATACATCGAAGGTCCTACAGCTCGAGTGCCCTCGTAGGAGGCATGGAAGATAGACGGAAGATAGCTTGAGCCCTCATCGCAATGACAGGCATCAAAATGCGAAGGGGAATTATCTTTTTCGCCATTAGTTCTTGTGGACTCTGGTGTCATTCAGGTTAAGTATGACGAGTGTAAAATAGTGCACGTGATGTTTCTTGCAATTGCAATTTTATACGCAACAAGAAAGATGTAACATAGGTTTCGCGACGTGGAGGAGTGTCTATAGTCTAATGGGATGTCTCGTCTGAGTTAATGCGTAATATGGGAAGGAATCGTGTACCAAAAAAAAAAAAAAAAAGACTGGGGCTGGGCAAGATAAGCCTAATCAAGATTCCCATTCTGAAGCTGAGCATTATTGGCACATGTGTTGGGTTGCGATGCCCTTTCTTTCCCGACTGTTAAAAGCTCTGATACACCTTTCCTGATAGTCTCCAGTAACGGGCCAATGTGGTCGTGCACCTGATGGCCTAAGTGGGTCACTTTTTCCTGTACGGACATGTCCTTGGTCGCGATAACGCTACGAAGTTCCGACACCACTTCTGAGAAGTTGGTTGTTAGCTCAGAGTACGTCCGCTGAATCTGTGGTTGTATCTGCTCTTGAATGTGGGTTGTTGAGTTTTGCAGCGATGACTGGACTGAAGCGGAGAAGGAAGCGGTAGAGGTCTGCAGTTTCTGGAGTTCAACGAGCATATTGTCGGAGAGCTTATGGATATGAGCTTGTGTAGATATGATAGAGGAGGATGTAAGCGTCGTTATGGACTGGGCGGTTTCTGTAGCACGATGTCTATGGGAGAAACATCAGCAGCAAAGACAAAAGGACGATGGTATGTGACGTACACAAGCGCATTCTGTGCCTGTAAATTCTTGAATTGCTCGTGAGAGTAAACATAAACATTATCTTTAAGAGCCATAGAAAGGGCGAGGGCGCGTTGGTACTGATACTTGGCATCGGGAGGGTTGGATGGGCCCGCCTCTGAGTTATTCAAACGGGTTACTGCAACCTCAAAATAATCAACGATGGGGCAAAACCGCTGTTGAAAAATGAGTAATCGAGATATCCAACAAAGAATCTTGACATACCTGGTCTATGCCTTGGGCAACATTGAAGGCTGGAGTCTTGATGTTTTCGTCAATCTTCTTGTTGGCAATGTTGACCGAGTTTGTGACATAGTCTGTAGCAACCTGCTTCCTCTCTCTCATGAGATTGGCGACCTCTTCAGGCTTTGCCTTGAACGGATAAGGGTAGCGCGATTCGACAGCGTCGACGGCTTTGTTAGCATAACCGTCAGCCTGAACTATGAAGGGAGCTAATCGTGTCTGCAACGACTCTGAGTACTTGTACGCCGAGTGAGAAAAGTCCTTGGCGGTAATGTAAGGCGCGCGGGTGTATGTATTTGAAGATAATGCGCCATCAATGGTTTCAAGCGAAGATGCAATGATCGGGATAGAGGCTACGCGTGCGAGAATTGTGATTTCAGGAGGCGCAGACAAATTACGTTGCTCAGTGGCAGTTTGGGTGGTAGACATCGCGGTAGGAAACAACAATGGTACGTCCGATAAGCCTCCATTCTTATTTTAAAATGTTGTTAAAAAGGTCTGCTCGTTTACATGTGATATATCGGAGACTGAATCATCACAGATCATGTGATCACTATTCAGGGCTCTTCATTAATAACAGCCCAAAACCCAGCAGCAGTACTTCACCGTGACAATATTGAACATGTGTTATTCACGGCGAGAACACGAGCTTCGGATTTATGACACAGATTTCCTCCGCACTCCCTTTTTTTTATAAAACTTCCGAGGCAGCTTATTACTAGGGCGGCTCCGAATCTCCGCGCAACGCCTGTGCTAGCCTATACTTGGCCCTTCTCTCACATATCCCCAACACAGGATATTCTGGTCCCAAACTTGCCATTTACATTTCCCTCCGAGTCAGCATGCGCAATCGCTATTTGCTTTAAACTATTGAAACTATTGCTCGTGCCACTAATCGTGAGGCGGGTACAGCTTAATTGCCTGAAATGACGTATTGCGTTAATTATAAGTTATCTTGGCCGGCGTGTGGAATGACGGAACAAGACCCATCTACATTCAAAAGGAGACAATTCATTTGGTTTTACGGTATACAACTGTCGAATTTGGGATCCCCAAGAATGTGCGTACCACCTAGCCGCCCTGCGTAATCCGCCTTAATTCCTACGTTCTCACGCACTAGTACGATATCTTATCCTGATTTCTACACCAAGATATGTGACGAGGGAGACAACAGCAGCGTCCTGGAGCAGGGGTATATCATCAACGCCACATGTTGCCTGAGATCAGTTCAAGATGCCAGATGTCAATCATATCCCGTGATCTTGTGGTCTAAAACCCACATCTCTCACGCCAGAATTCTGACGTCCCTTCAACCCAATCGATAGATAAGATTGAGACCCCTCTCCCGACGGGATAACATCCTTGCCCTCTATGGCAACCACTATTTTACAGCTCTCTCAACTCATTGCAAGCTCTGCCACCCAGCTTGTGGATGTATGCGCCGTCCATGGTTTAATAATCCCAGAGCTCAACGATCCTTACACGCCAGACTCTGAAGCGTTGAGGAAGAATCCCACCGCTTCAAAAGCAATGAACAACATTGCTGCTGCTGCGTTCCAGCTTATTGCGTGTGTGCTTCCCCCTGAAGACTATGCTTTACAAGTTGCTTCTAGTGTTCGATCTCCCTATCTAAAATTCTCTTCATTACCACCTGATCTCAGCCTTGCAGCACTATAAATCGTCTGCTCTGAGGGTCGCATTAGGATGCCATGTTCCTGAAATTTTACACGAGGCTGGCGAACAGGTTCGCAAGGAAGTAGCTTTCGACCCATTTGTTTATCAATCTTATCAAATTGTAGGGCCTACATGCAAACGAGATAGCGGCAAAGACTGGTGTTGATAGTGTCAAGATAGGTAAGGAGCCCACAAAGGTTGTATTAAATTCGCTGAGGAATGGTTGTCAAAGCGCGTCTCCTACGTACACTCACCAATCGTCATATGTTCCGAGAGATCAAGGAGGATGTGTTTACGAACAACAGGGTATCAAGCGCACTGAGTAGTGGAAAGTCTCTCAAACAAATATCGAATGAGTAGGCATTGTGTCACTCTCCTTGTGAAATGCATACACCAAGCT
>JABCKK010008019.1:12840-23505 GCA_018221785.1 Calocybe gangraenosa
CATCATCTAAGCGCGCTGTTATATCTCTCAACGACTTTGGAAACCATCATAACATTTTTAATACGCGTCAGTTATAACAGCAGTCGAGGCAATATGACTTCAAGTAAAAGCGTTACTTTCGCTTTCATGGGGTCATGCCGTGGCCATCCCTGCGTTGATGACATTTTCGTTATGTTTTATAGTATTGACACGCCTCGTTGCAGATCCGACCACAGCTAATCCACTACTCTCTCCGGACTTCTTGACCAACGCAATGTTCGCACCCATTTTCATTGTAAACACTACAACTAACATCACCGCCATCAGAAATCGTCACCAATGTCTCATTGGCATTCAGCCGACATGAAACTCGCACTTGAAAGAGAAGAAGATCGCCTAGTACACGCTCTATCGACCATCCGCACCCGAATCAACGAACTGGCGCCCATCTCAACCCTACCGATCGAAATATTGGAAGAAATATTCACCTTTTGTATATGCTGGCTTTATATACGATATAAACCAGAGCATCCCCTATCTTGGACTCAGGTCTGTCGGAGCTGGCGATATATCTCCCTTAACGCCACAAGACTTTGGACATGTATCGATGTCAACAGCTCGAACTTCTCGCAAAAATGTCTGGAGCGCTCCGGCTCCTCACCCATACATATCATCTCTTCTGAATCATTGCGCCCGCTAAAGTTGTGTGCGAGCGATCTCCAGTTGCATGCAAAACGCGTCAACTCCCTTGACGTTTACTTGTATCCAAAAGACCTGAGAAGCCTTTTCACACTCCTGGGACCTGACTTTCCGAGTCTCGATAGTCTATCACTGAGTGTGCCCCCAGTGTTGGTCAACTTTACGCTCAACGTCACATTTTTTTCACGTCTAAAACGGCTCGACCTCAGAAGCGTATCGATCCCATGGAATACCTGCCTAGGACTGGGTGAATTAACTCATCTTTCTTTACACGGTCTTTCCACCGGATTTTCCCCGTCTATGGCAGAACTGCTTACTATCCTTAAAGGCTCCCCTCAACTAGAACGCGTACAATTGTTGGTCATCAGTCCCGATATGTCCGAATACGACACCTACCATCTGCCCCTCATATCGTTACCCCGTCTTCGTGAACTCCGCATCACCGCCAAAGCGCCCGTCATCCTAGCTATCCTAAGCAATATAGATCTACCCTCAAAAACGCGACTCGAGATCAATTGCGCCCAATTCGACAGCCTTCACGACCTTTTCCCCTCCCACCTCAGCACGACTTACAAAGCCACCCAATTCCATTCTCTCACCATAGAACGAGAATTTGTCCACTTCTTTGAATCACCAGCTCTACCCTGGTCTTGGACCTCCTCAAGCTCGCTCATCTGCCTTGGATCCGTATGGCCCATAGCCAGAACTTCACTCCCCGACATTCCACACATTTTTGAAATCTCCAGCATCACCATTCTCGAACTGGGAATCGCCGTCCTTCCAGAGTTATCACCACACCTGCTCAAAGATCTATTCATCCACATGCCCAATCTCGAAGTCCTCGGACTCCCTCCTGGCGATCCAATCATAGAACTCGTTTCCGTCCTTACCGAACGCATTTCCCCACCCATCTCGACCTTCGACCTAACAAGTCATTGTAGATTGCTCTGCCCGAGACTACGACAAATCACCTTTGGCCAACTCACAGGTCATAGTTGCTTGGTTCCCGAACGTTACTCGGATTGGCTCGAACCTGGACATTACTCGAAATGGCTGACTCCGCTTCTCAAACTTGTTAGAGCACGCCACGATGCAGCCGTCCCGCTTGTAAAATTTGAATTCAAGAACGTCCTTGAAGCGTACCCCGAACTGAACAAGACATTTCTAGAATTGGTGGCTAAGATAAACGCATGGACAAATGTAGACCCTTCCTTGACATCCCAGAATACCCTAGCCAAATTCACTCGATAATTTGGCTTCTATCTCTCTGTAGAAAAGATACAAATCACTTTGTTTTCTGTACACATCACTAATTTAATTGCAATCTCAAATTCCCACGGTTACTTAGCTTCACAAATTCACTCAATTGGTTACACCGCGGCAGTTCCTCAACGCCATGAGCTCTGTTCCCGACGCTCTTCTGAGCCTTCGCCAGGCTATAAAATCCAAAGAACCTATCACTTACTCTAACAACGATGTCTCATGCCCCTCACTCCTCAGCGCAACCCATCTCGTCGTTTCGCCCTCCATTTCCCTATCAAAATCTAGTCCAACGCGATACATCAAAACCGGCGTCACCAACGCCTCTTCACCTTCTGATTTCTTCTCCGTCGAGGCCGTCTACCTCGCATGGCTTCTGCGCGACGCCCCCGGTGCAGAATACATGAAACAGGCGAGAGAAAACGGTCTAGCGGTCGGATTCGTTAGCGTCACGGAGAGGAAGAGTGTCGTGGATTGGTTGGAAGGAAGGACAACTGACAATCCAAGGATCATACCGCTTACTTGTGAGTTATTACTACAGTCATAGCCAGTTCCAGTTCAAAACTAATAAATTGCATTTCAGCGGACTCGACAACCCCCCCCGGAACTCCACCCCGAACAACAACACATGCCACTCTCCCCAGCCTCCAAAAGTTCCCCACCGGTGGCGCTTCCTCCTTCTCCTCACCTGCAAAACGGCGTTACGTGGTTGATAATCACGATGTCGAAATTGTGAAAAAGATCAAGCAGAACGAGGTGGAGCTTAGAGATCGAAATACGGTACTTCGTGGCATCAAACCCAATGTACGTAACCCTCCTCCCCCCCCGGCCCTAAGAAAGTTGTTTTGAGTGTTAGCACGTCTGAGACCATTACCCTAGAATTTTGCTTCTGTAAAAACTGCCTTTGCCGAGAAGCTCAAGAGGCTGAAGGAATCTAGCAAGTCTGGTTCTGCTTCAACCCCTGCAGCGTCCGCAGCAGGTAACAATTTCCCGCCCTCGTTAGGCATTTCCACTCGCTGATATATACGTATGTCCGTGTTCACAGACTTGAAAATGCAAGCTCGGAAAGCTCGTACGTTCTCTCTGAATAATTTTATCCTTGAATCACTCATTAAACTAATGGCCAGGCAACAACTTCCCAATAATCATGATTTCCTCCTCTCCAACTGCCCTAATAACCATGCACAACGTCAAACGGTTCCTTCAAGAATCAACGTAAGACTCATTCCAAAACACCGAAAAAATAAACCAGCTGTACTCAACGTTCTTTTACCAAGGTTTGAGCCTTCCCAAGACGCACGGGCCAGAGCCGCTGCCGAAGGGAACACCCGCCCCGAAGACATGATCCCTATCTACCGCAAGCGGACGCACATCGACTCCAGCGGCAAGGAGACTGAAACTCACGCACGATACTTTGTCGTCGACAGTGTGGAAGCCCTCTCCAAATTCGGGACAGACGCCTGGGATCGCGTCGTTTGTGTCATGACGACAGGTCAAGCATGGCAGTTTAGGCCATACAAGTGGAATGAACCTACTCAACTGTTTCACCACGGTATGATGATGGCCTTTTCACTCCCCTCCCCCTCCCTTCCCCTCTTTCCCCTTGTCGTATTCTTTTTGCCCTGACGATTTGTAAATTAAATTTTTTTTTTTCTAGTCAAAGGTATCTATGTGACGTGGTCGAATGACCCTCCGAATACGAAAATCAAGGATTGGAATGTTATGGAACTCAAGGTAAGAAAACCTTCATTTAAAGGGAACATAGTTCTACCTTTCAAGAACCAATGGACAATGTCCTCGTGTAAAGTAGCCAAACCCTGCACCTCCGCCGGCCTCTCGACATACGAATGGCCCATGATGCAAAGGCACGATTAATGCATATGTAACCCGAAGATCCGGGCCAAATGACGCACCATCTCCTGACAGCACCTGCTTCCACCGGTCTAGATCTCCCGGGTGCTCTCATCCATATGTTCATCTTTCAAGTTTTTCTGAACCCCCGACTGACTTGAAATGATTTTTTTTGATTTTCTTTTTGCCATTGCTTGGCGGTACATCCAGTTCGGCATTCTCATCCCTCAGCCCGTTGATGGCACGCCATCCTAGATATATATTGGCAGATGTACTAGAGAAGTTTTTTTTCTTTTCTTCACAAACGTCACAATACATATTCATATGTATATATATAATCAAGCGACCTTTACTTTATGCAGAAGCCGTTGGCCTCCTACAGCTGGGCCGAAAAGGGATTAACCTTAACTTTGTGGCCATACGGTACACGGGTGCCTTCTTTACGGGCCAAAATGTTTGCCCCTGCATCTATCACCCCCCTCACACGCTCCTCGGGTGCTGGGAGAGGCAGTCATTTTAGACCGCTATACGAAGAACCGCAGTGTCGGCGCCGGCCGGAATCGCTATGATATTCCTGCTTCAGTCTAACAAAGAAAAAACGGGCCACTAGGTGCATGTGCTTTCGGACGACGTCGATTTTACTAAATGTAGCCTCCTTTGCTCCCCGAACTTGTCACCTACAGTCTCTAGCTCCAGCGCTCTATATGCAACCCCCCACCCCAGTCGAAAAAGAACGGCCCGCTTATCAGCTTCCTAATCACAGCCAGCTGATTGATCGTCCTTTGTTGTAGCATTCTAGGAAATAAGATCTAAGTAGAACGATTTAGATCTGTTTTGACGTGCCTAAAACATGTCAAAGTATACATCGATACATCATGCCGTTGCCGGTTCGACATTGATCAGGGAAGATCGATCTTAGGCTAACTTACCCAATCAACGTTTGGCCCTTCCCTGAAGGAGACTGAGCTTCGAAAATGACAAACAAGTTTGGGGGGGTGTGGTCTCCCCCCCTCACGAAATTTCTCATGTGGGTTGCATCGTTTTACATTAATTCCTCATCATTGACTTTCTTCCCTACCCTCACCTTGAGTGATTTTACCGGCTGCAGTGTTTCGTACCGTCCATTTTATTCTCTCCCCCTGCGCCTCGTGTCGAGAATCGGGACCCTCGTGATGTCCGCCATGGAACCCACGCTGGATAATACTTGGGGAGCCGCTCTCATTGGGCTCATTGCGTCTAGCATGTAAGCGACCTAGCACATATGTACGACACGATCTCAATATTTATTTTACAGCGTGTATGGCATCACGACGCTTCAAATGTACGCGCCAATCACCTACTTCCGAAAAAAAAAATATTGACAACGCCACTTCTCAGCTACAACTATTATACGCAATATCCCAATGACACTTGGCAGCTGAAGCTACTGGTTAGTCACTCACCGCGTCCTTTTTTTTCTTTCTTTTTTTTAAACCAAGTATCCTGCTTACGACTCCGTACATCGCAGGCGTGGAGCACCTGGTAGGGTCATGTGCTATTGGAGATGATGGCGGCTTACTTCGCGGCAATAGGGTTGTTGACACCGTCTCTCTTGCGCTGGTTTGTAACGGCATGTATGGCTATCGTGAGTGTTCAGAGTGCTCCCTCCCCCAAACGGCTGACACAAATATAACTATTCCTCCATTGTGGCAGTCGTGAGCGACATCGCTCATCCCGAAAACCGACTCATCGTAAACCGGTTAGTTTTTGACCGTGCCATTTTTTTTTCTGGTATCTTACTGGTTTCGTATGCCTGTCATAGCTCCCTCGACGTACGTATTCAACTGATCGTGCAAAAATTATAACTCTGACAGAACTACAAGGTCGACCCAGCTCTGATGGTTAGTCGCCATACAGATACACCACATTCTTCCTCATTTCTCTAATATAACGACACAGGGACTCTTGGCCTTTCTCACTCACTCGTACGTCTCAGCCACCCCATTTCTTAAGCCTGGTCTTACATCACGCCTTTATACACACCAGGTACCTAGGTTCCCGAGTCTGGAAAGGTGAAAACAATAATCACACTGTCCCCCACTCTTCGTGTACCTGCTAAGTTCGTTTCCGTATAGTCTGCCAGAGGAACGTCTGGTTCGGAGGCATTTTGGTACGTCGCGTTCCTCATTCATATCGACCCATCATTGACCCATCCGCTACAGTTCGTCTTGACACTCTCTTCGTTGAGTCAGTACTTTATATATCAGTCGCATCGTCTGTTCCTCATTTCCTCCTAAAATCTAGGCCTTGCGATAGGTCAGTTGACAGTTGTCCATAAGACATACTCCTCCTCCTAACAGACAGTTTGTAACCGGGACTAGCTGCGTCTGTGTTATCGTACGTAACCTTCCTCGTGGTACTTAAAAGCTGTATCTAATAGGGTAAGCAGCTTCCGATTCAAGCTATGGACCCAACGGGTGGATATTCGGGTGCGTAGAAACGCCTAGCGTGCAAGGACTTCGTGCTGACAAAAAACACAGTGGATAGGCCTTGCAGGAACTGTTCTAGTCATCATTTTGGATGTGTTGATTGCCACTGTGCTCTGTGTCTATCTACTGTTACAGGAGGTCGAAGGTCAGGGGTGAGTCACTGGAACCTCTTAGATGTCATGGAATGCCCATTTTATTCAGCATGAGGCGGGTCATTCGTCGTATAGTAATACTCTCCGTAAACACGGGCCTCGTTTCATCTGTAATGTCCACCTTCAACATTGCCACCGTAAGTTTCCTTGGTTCCAATTTCCCAGCTAAGCGTAACTCTGAACCATATCTTCATCTCAGTTTTTTGCGTTTCCCAATACATTAATATTCCTTGGTTCCAATTTCCTATTCACCAAAGGTACGTAAATATATTCCAACGCGACAGTAAAAAATGTGAGCCTGACGCGTCTTCGTAGTTTATGCCAATGCTCTCCTGGCAAACCTGAATGCTAGGGAGTCGCTACGAGGACGTGGATTCACAAGAGACGGAACCATATCCGTAAATTGGTCCGCACTGCGTACAAAATATAACGAGCTGCTAGTATTCAATGACTGCGAGGTGCGTAGGCGATGTCTTCTTGTTCATTGCCCCTCGGATGCTGAAGACCACAGCACAGAGCGGAGCAGTAGAGCCAAGGATTAGTTTCGAGCTCTCGACACAGCCGCCAATCGCAGTTACAATGTCAAGTACTGACGGGACGGCGGAAAATGCCCCATCAGCTCACGAATCCAAGCATTAAATGAAGTCAAATAGCTTAGCATACCCAAGGAAAGTTTCCATCACGGCGTGATCTAGAAGCGCCAAATTTCATTCAAAGTTCGGTGTCTGTAGCATCTGTACCATACCAACTCATTGTGCATATCCATCACTCCATACCTATCATACATGTCATTTTCGTCACATTCATTTTCAGGATATAGTTCTTCACACTGCTGGCTGTCAGGAAGGGTGGTGAACTAGTCAAACATTTTGATCATCCAATTCGGATGGAACGACTCGCGTGCGGGCGACGAAGCTTGTGAGAGGAGAAGCGACAGAGACTGCATTATTATGATGTGCTCGCTATGCGATTTCTCTTAACACGTTCCTCTTTAAACCGCGTTGGTATATTTATTGTGCTGGCATTCCTTCAGCTAACCAAGGCCGCCTCCATGCGCGGCTAGTCACACATAAGTTGAAGGCCCAACGACTCCATGATGAGCATTATGATCGAAAATGATATATTGGGTTGTTGCTCGTTTGAGCTACCGCTTTCTTTGGTTTCTCCTACTGTCAGCTGTGTTACGAGAGTGGGTAAGTAAAACCGAAGTGAGAGCTGTAGAGATTCAACATACACTTCGCTTTCGCCTTTTTCGGCGCGCCCTTGCCTCGCTTCTTCCTGTCCTCAATATCCTGCAGTCGTTGCTCTTCATCCTCATCTACAAGCTCTAGTTCGGGGTACTGCCGCGCGATCTTGGCAAAGTCGACTACAGGTGGGTAGTACTTCATCATGGAGGGCCCTCGGAGACGTGCGCGGAGATATTTGGCACCAGTGCGGATGCTTGTGGGGTTGTAGGATGTTTGAAATATGGCGCAACGTAGCCGGGTAAGAGCCTGGAGACGCGAAGGAGTCACAGCCGCCATTTCCTCCCCCCGTCTATTTGGTGTTTTAAGTGATAGGGAAAGGCAACAGAAACGTGCTAGCAGGAGCCGTACCAGGGCGAAGGCAATTAAAACAAACATATCCAAACAGTCTACACCCAAGAAAAGACAGCAGCGTGAAGCCAAACCAGCGCCATGTTGGCGCTGTCTGTCTGCTCGCGATGCCGCTACACACTATGGGGTACTAACTCAGAGTCTTGGACTACTCTTACAAGCTTGTCATCTAGACGACATCGCAGCAATAAAGCAGCGAATAGCCCAAGCATCAAATCTACAAAGCCCAGTGGAGGACTAAAGACTAGTAGCTCACGGTTTAAGCCACAGCGCAACCCTTATATCTCCTCGTCAAGACCTCATCAGCCTTGGCGTCAGGCAAACGATCGACCATGGAGCGTAACAAACCCCAAGACATCATACAAGATCGACGACCCCAACACATTTTTTACGACGGAGGTAAAACGCTGGTCTCAATCACGCGATGTGTTACGCCGCTTGGAATCCTTTGGAATACCTCCTGAAGATATTCCTCCTCTCCTTAAATCATACGTTCATGCTGTACAGTCTGGCCAGCTTAACACAAATGAGGGATACGAACTTTATGGGCTGGCTCGCCTGAAGCAAGGGTCGCTTCGCGCCAACATAGATGTTATCTATTCTACTACCCTATTCATCTGGGCTTCTCAGCCCAAACACGAGGGACTACTTCAAGATGCTGGAGTTCCGACCTCCACAATCTCACAAATTCAAGCATTGGCACGTGCGGCGGATCGGTCATACCCAGCGGAGGAGTTTGTATCCGCAAGGAAGATGCGCCGTAAGGTTATCATGCATGTTGGCCCAACGAATAGTGGGAAGACACACAACGCGCTTCGGGCATTAGCTGCATCAAGTTCTGGCGTATATGCTGGCCCTTTAAGGCTGCTTGCCCATGAAATCTGGGAACGGTTGAATCTAGGGCAGATTGTACCATTAGGTATGGAAGAGGACGCCCCCATACGCGTAACAGATGTCGATACAGACTCTGCGCTAGATGTTGGTGGTGGTGTCGAAGGAAAGAAGACCATGGTGGGGGTGCGGAAGCTTGGGAATCCCAAGTATGCTCGGAAGTGTAATATGCGAACAGGGGAAGAGCAAAAGATTGTGGACGAATCCGCGCCGCTTCTGTCGTGTACAGTGGAGATGCTTAGCCTACACAAGCCTTACGATGTGGCTGTAGTCGACGAGATTCAGATGATTGCAGACGAAAATCGCGGGAATGGGTGGACAGCAGCAGTTTTGGGCCTGTGTGCAAAAGAGCTTCATCTTTGCGGCGAAGAGACGGCCGTGCCCCTTGTGCGAGAGTTACTCAAAGATACAGGGGACGAAGTGGTTGTTAATCGGTATGAGCGGCTTACCCCACTAAACGTGGATGAGGGTTTGGACAGTGACTTGAGTCGAGTGAGAAGAGGAGACTGTATTGTCACATTTAGCCGACATAACATCTTCAGCCTCAAGCAGCAGATCGAGAGATCTACCCCAATGCGCTGCGCAGTTGTGTATGGCATGCTTCCGCCGGAGATTAGAAGTGAGCAGGCAGCATTGTTCAATGATCCCGACAGCGGATATGATGTGATTATCGGTAGCGATGCTATTGGCATGGGACTCAACCTGTATGTGTTTTTTTACTACGAATCAACGGTCTGCGATGTTTATAATATTGATTCCAGTAAAATTCGGCGGGTCATCTTCGAAGCCGTCATCAAGTGGGATGGCGCTGCTGAAAGGAACCTCTCCATCTCTCAGACTAAGCAAATTGCAGGTAGAGCAGGGCGATATGGCCTCCACGAGGATGGTCAACCCGGTGGATATGCTACCACCCTTAAAACAAAGGACGTCGATTTCTTACGCAAGGCCCTGAATACCCCTTTCCAACCTCTTCCATTTGCGCGCATCGGGCTCACGAAGGAAAGCTTCGCGAAACTCTTCTCCGTGATGCCCCCGAACAGCTCGACGCGGGCTTTCTTTGACGCACATCAGTATATCTCGCGGTTACCGCCCATCGTGCGGTATGCGGAGACGGCCGGCAGAGCACTACAAGAAATGTGCGAGTTTGTCGATGAATGGGCTGCGGAACTCCCTCTCGCCGACCGCCTTACGCTCATCATGGCGCCCATTCCCTGGCGCGACCCAGCTGGCCTTGTGCTTATCAAGTCTTTCCTTAACATGTTCAAAGAGGAAATGAGCATTGATCTCGCGGCCGCACTCGAGAATACGACATTCCTTGCAAACCTCGAGGAAATTGAAGGGCAGATGAACAGCTCTGTGAACCCTCGCGTGAACCCCGACAAACTCAAATCGCTCGAGTCTTTTCATAAGAGCCTGGTGATGTATCTGTGGATGAGCTTCCGTCAGCCGGTTGTTTGGAACGGCCATACGCAAGTGGTCGAGCTGAAGGAGCGGGTAGAAAAAGCATTGGATTGGACGCTACAGGCTATGACGAAGAACACATTGCGGATACAAACTAGGAAGACTGAGAGGAAGTCAATTAAATATGCCACCATGTTAGATCAAAGACAAGAAATGCTAACAAGGGTATCAGGATAAGTACGCATAGCGATGACTAGAATTCAAAAGTAGACTAGTTTAAATAATGATTATTGATGTCGCTAAGTAATTGGGCTAATTTCGACGCTGAAGCAGGCCGTCAAGAGGCTAGAGGAGACTAGTAGGAAATTC